>JBBJLS010055573.1:0-13162 GCA_037577275.1 Bryconaethiops microstoma
TAATGTAGTATTTATAGTTTAATATTCCTAGTTTAACATGTTTAACATTTTGAGCATTAATCTGTTTTGTTAAATGTGTTACAGATCTAGCTGACTAGATGTAAACTGTGTTGTTGGTGGGCTCAGGATGGCCAGTTATAGAGATTTGTATAGTTTAAGACACTGTAAAGTTTCCCCCAGACGTCAGAGAAACATTTTTCTGTTAAAGCTCTCATTTTTTGCCTAAACAACTTTCACACCCTTTCCCCTTTTAACTACTGGCATCATTGTAGGCCTACTCCTAGTAAATAAAACTGTAAAACTGAAAAGAAACTCCTTTGCGTGCTCAGCAGCACTTTTACAGGAGATTTGGTGAGACCTAGGGGCTGTGGTGGGATTTTGTAGGCTGATTTTTAAAAATCAACTTTAACAGTCTTAATCCACGTTGTTAAAACATATACACTTATATGGACAAAAGTATTGGGACACCTGACCATTCCACCAACAGGGACTTTAATGACAGTGCATTCAAATACATAGACTTTAATGTGGATAACAGCTTCCACTCTTCTTAGAAGGTTATCCACAAGATTTAGGATTTTCTGTAGAAATTTGTGCTCATTAATTCTGTAGAGCATTTATGAGGTCAGGCACGCGACCTCATAATGAGAAGGTCTGGCTTGCAGTCTCTGTTTCAGTTCATCTCAGCGATGAGGTTGAGGTCAGGGCTCTGTGCGGGCCTGTCAAGTACTTCCGCATTGAACTCATCCAGCCATGTCTTTATGGAGCTTGCCTTTTGCACTGGGGGACAGTCATGCTGGAATAGAAAAGGTTCTTCCCCAAACTGTGTCCACAAAGTTGGCCGCATGGCTTTGTCCAAAATGTCTTGGTATACTGAAGCATTAATATTGCCCTTCACTGGAAGTAAGGGCCTAGCCCAAACCCAGAAAAACAGGTGTGTCCCAATACTTTTGTCCATATAGTGTAGTTACCTCATCCAGCAGTGGTCACCCCCTCCTCTTGTCGGCGTATTTTATATGGATTTTATTCCCAGCCTGCGTCTAATGTGCTGTTGTGCCCATGTTCTGTCTAGGCAGCCAATCATCAGTCATCGTTTTGCATGCCTATTGGCTCACTGACATTGACCCCTTAGGTGTTATTATTATTAATAGTAGTAATAGAAGGTTTTTGATGATTAGTAGCGTTGGTCATTGATTCTGTACTACAAAATTATTCAGTTTTAAAACCGAGCCCAATGCATTAACACAGTTTTATCTTTATAAGTGTGTAATTTGACAGGTTTTTGCATAATGGAATGGATTTGTCCAAAGCAATGACCCTCTTCACTGAAGGTTTATTCCCCATTCCCTCTTACAGCATGACTGACGTTTCACAGCTACAGAATGTCCTCTCTTTCACTTGTTTAAAACAAATATCCTTCAACCACACCAGTGGACTTTCCACAGCTTGAATAAACATATATTTAACTGGGTGCAGTGTTGGGGTGATGTGGTCTGACTTAAGGCCTCTCCTTTCTCCTTTTCGTTTTCCAGGAACGCTTCACATGCTCCTCATTACCTGACATGTTGCGATGTACCCAACTCCCTTGTACTCCCATGCTGGTCGTGGATCTTTCTCTGAGGTGTACGAACCTGCAGAAGACTCCTTTCTGTTGATTGACGCCTTAGAGAAGGATGCTGATTTGCTGAGGCTAAGCAGGTGGGTGAGGCTTATAAAGAATGGCATCATTTTGTTGATGTTTCAGAAAATTTGGCTTCTTTTCCTTGTAAATTAGCTGTTTTATTTGAAAAGTGAAGAATATCAATATTTAGACTCATTTTGACAGCAAGATGTGAATTTACAGGTTTATATTTATCCCTTAAACTTAAAATGAACACTTAAGATGTTTTAGGCAAGAGGCCTCTCGACTTGAGTGGGAACATCCACCCTTACTGCTCTTACTGTAATCTAACTGGATTCTCTGTGTGTTCAGACCTGCTATTTGTTTGGAGGTGGGCAGTGGCTCTGGTGTGATCTCTGCCTTCCTGGCAAATGTGACTGGGCCTGAAGTTTTATATCTGTGAGTATGTGAGTGACTCGTCATGGTACACTTTAGATGTGTCCAGAACAATGAACAGAGCTGTAGATGATTCTAAAACAACGGAGGAAACCGTTATGCCGAGAATTATAATACGTTTCATCTTCCGAAACCCTTGTATTGGAAAAATGATCATCATCAACCATTCCAAAATCAATGCAGATGAACAGATCACAGTGCATTAATGTGTTATACACCCCTACTAACCTCATGGTGGTTTTTACCTGTACTAGGACTTAAAAAGTCTAAAAATCTGTTTATAACGGTTCCATGTTCTAGTTTCTTCTTTCAGCAGTCCAGATGTAGCACACTCTTAATAAAACTCCAAATGAGAGCGAGGTGGACTGATAGCTAAGATCAATTTTACAACTCACTTAGAATTTATCACCATGCACTAAACTGGATGGTTTGTGAAGTAACGTCGTGTTTCATCTGGTTTTCTTAGGTACGTTTATTTGATTTTGCATTAGTCTTTATGGATAAGTACAAGTTTAGCAAGTCCTGGCTTTAGAATGAAGCATTAGATGGTTGACTAAAATCAGTTAAATACAACGAATATGAAGACCAATGCACATTATGCAAGAAGATGCTAAAGTTGTGCACACTTGGTAAAAAGGCACCGGAGTCCATGCAAAATCAGAAAAGCATAAAATTGCCGCTAATAGTCCCCAGAACCTGCAGGCCCTTACCTGGTATTGGAACTCTGATAACGATAAGAGACCTCCGGACGGCGTTTGAATAAACGCCAACATTAAAAAAATAGAGGTGCTCTGGATTTTACATGCTGTAACAAAACATATAATCATATAATAGCAATGAAAACATAGGCTAACTGTTCCAGTAATGTCTTTCTTTTTGTTGTGGGCTTGTTGTATAGGCATTCCTGCTGTGTTAGTCCCTTTTTCTCTCACTCGCACAGCTGTGAAAGTGAATACACAATTTGTCAAATGTGAATAAATGTATTTATTTTGTGAGTAATTCTAAGGCCCTAATTTAATTTGAAATCCTTTGTACTTTTTGGTCTTAACTTTCATTCATAAGGGTCTTAAAAAGGTCTTAAATTTAACTTGAAACCTGCAGAAACCCTGTGGTAAGTTTTCAAAGGATCTTGCTAATTATTTTAGTTTTTTGTTTATACGTAGCTGCACTGACTTGAACCCGGCAGCGGCCCAGTGCACTGCAGAGACGTCTCGCTGCAATAAGCTAAATCTACAGCCAGTCATCACAGACTTGGTGAGATACAGTCAGCTCTTTCTCCTTTCATCCTTACACTAGCAGCGTAGATGCCCACCAAAAATACGTTTCTTGTAGTTCCTTTGATTTTGACTTCATTTATGTTTGTCCTCCAGACCGAGTGTTTATTGCCCAGGCTGAATGGAAAGGTGGATGTTCTTCTCTTCAACCCACCGTATGTTGTTACACCATCTGAGGAGGTACGTATCCGGTACAGAATGAGTCAGGCTGGCCCGCACAATGCACAAAGTTTAGCCGGAACTTCAGCATATCTTCACATTCTGAAGCAAATTTCTAGAAGCGACTGATGGAATGAGTGATCTGGTAATATCAGAGGGTAAGGCGGGGGGCTCTGTCGTCATTTATGAATCGGAGAATACCGACGCGTTTGGTGTCCCACAAGGATGAGTTCTTGGGCCCCTTTTGGTCAAATTTCAATTCAGTATGGCCGATCATAACTATGTGCATTTCTTAGTGCTCACATTAAAGCTTTCTGGCATTACTTTCATTTGTTACACTTGACTAAAAATGCAGCGCTTCAGTTTGTAGTCTTTTATTTAGCTTTTTCTTTTAATCTTATTTTTCGATATTGATTCTACTGGATTTTACTTTTCTTTAAGCTTATTTTATATCTGTAAAGCACATTGAATAACCTGAAAAATGATGTTCCAGCTCTCGTGCCTTCGCTGCTATTTGAAGAATTGTGTGCGTAAAAGTGCAAATGTTAGATGCTCGCCAAATTTCAAATTAGTTTCGAAAGGATTAGGATATTCTGAAGGATTTTGTCAAGTGATGTATAATTGACTTTTCATACTGTTCTGACACTATTGTGTTTGTGTCCATAACTCTAAATACAATGAGAGGGATTTTTATTTCTTGCTTTCGATATTTTAATTTCTGATTAAAAAACATTTACCCTATGATATTCTGAAAGACTCTGAATGATACCGTTGAAATTATGAAGTTCATTCTCTAACTTGTGTTTGTAATGTCATGAGATATCCTGAAGTTCTCGCCTGATACTGTTGAATGTTTGTGTGCAGGTGGGCAGTCATGGCATTGAGGCGTCCTGGGCTGGAGGAAAGAACGGCAGGGAGGTGATGGACAGATTCTTCCCTATGATTCCACACTTACTGTCCAATCAGGGCCTGTTCTACCTTGTTACAGTATCAGATAACAACCCAGGTACAATAATCTAAGATATTTATTTTAAACTAGATTTTTTTATTAAAGGCATGTGAGAATTACATGTGCCAGAGCATGGCAAACTGATCGTAACCATGATTTTAGAAGCGATCATACAGTAGACTGTGCTTGAGGTTTTACTAGCTACACTTTCGCATCATTCCTGTAGGTAGACAGTTCCAGTTCTGCTGCATCATATTACTTAGTGTGTGTGTGTGTATATCTCTCTCTCACACGGTCCTGTTATTTACAAGTTATTTAGTTGTGACCAGTACCCCAATTTGCAACTCTGTGCTATTTGTCTATCTCTGATATAACAGTCCCACAATTGTCCTTCCTGTCTCTACGTGTAGAGGAGATTCTGGCTCTGCTGGGGGATTCTGGGCTAATAGGAAAAGTGTGCCTGTCTCGTCAGGCTGGAAGAGAGAGGCTGTCCATCCTGCGCTTCAGCAAGAGTGATACAACTATACAGTGAACACAGCAGCGCTCTGTGTCCTGCCAGATATCCTGTCCCTGAATGAGCGAAGGACAGCTAGCCTGGATTGCAGTGTTGCGTCATACTTTTTTTTTTTTTTTCCCCATGGGCTTACGCTGACATCCTGGATGGGGAAAACTGTATCCTGGCAAAAGGCACAGACCATGTGTCAAGTGTGTCTGGTCTTAACAGCGAAGCATCATCCTGCGTGCAGGTTTTATTCCAAACAAGCAGGACCTCAAGTGATTGTACTAACTTGAGTCAGTCTTCCAAAAAAAAAAACAAAAAAAAAAAAGGCAGAAAAAAATTCTGCTTTGTTCTTGAGTATTTATGTCTGAGTGCTTTATATCATTTGTGTATCCTGAACAGTGAAACTGCAGCAAATCCTTTGGGAAGGAATTTCAGATTCTGAGAGCCAAAGATTAGAAATGAAAGAATATTTCAGGCAGGAGGCAGTGAAAATGCTGCCCACACTATAATGGTAACTTATCACAATGTCTTCCCTCTATCAAGCTAGTCCTTTTTTCAATACACAGGGTGGCATCAACACGGCTCTCTCTGGTAATTGAAATAGAAGACAGATGCAGCAGATTACACTGAGGTACTCCTGAAGGCCAGAGCTTTAAAAGCATATTTAAGCTGTAAACATTTCGGACATTAAGCAGTGAATGAAAGGTTTTTGTCCCCTGAAACAACTTTCCTTGTGATTCAAGGCCTTTCCCAAATACTCTTTAGAGACTCTGGAGTTGTCACCTTCTGCTGAACATGGTCAAAAAATGTCTGGAGTTACAAAAAAAATCTTTTGTAACCTTTTTCACCTTTATATGGAGTTCAAAGATGTGAATAAATAAAATTACGAAACCAAAGTCGTTAGAGTAGCACAATTTCAGTACCAAGATTTATTACAATCAGTATCGAACAAATGTCAGTGTCGACTGTTATACGCAGAGGACAACTGTACAATTCTGTTGCAGTTTCTAGACAGGCATGAGTTTTCTGTTCTTTCTACTTTAAGGCATTGAGCATCTCTCATGCGGTTCATCTTTTATAGCAAGAAGTTTAAAGGGTAAGTGTCAAAAGCATCTCCCACAACACAATGACATAAGAAGCCGTTAAAAACTGTCCAACTACGAACTACATTTTTCCTTTTAAGCATTTTAGATGGAATGTTAAGAAGTACATGATAATACAGAAACACTTTGTTGTAACAATAATACTCCCTGTAAAAGTAGAGATGCACAGTCAAAGTGCAAAATATGAGCCGAAATGAAAGGTCTCAAATTGGAAGTGTGCTGTTGCTACAGGATGTCATCCTCTATGTTAGCTGACCAAGTCTGATCTGCATTATTTTGCCCTGCGCTGCAGAATGTGTCCCGTGTTTACTGCTCCTGCCACCTCTACGCAGACTGGTTGTAGACTATGCGCCCGTCCTCCCCCAACCTGACTGAGCCGCTTGCTACGAGTTCTAAAGCAGTGGGGAAAGCCCGATGCTCTGCCTCTCGGATGCGCTCTGACAGGCTTTCCTCTGTATCGTTCATCAGCACAGGCACGGCCTCTTGTGCAATGATGGCTCCCGCGTCCACCTCCTCCTGTTGATGAAGAATGGTGCATAGACCATAGAATTAAACTTAAAAATAAAAAAGGCTGAGCTTTACCTTTTGAAAAAAAAAAACAAAAAAAACCCAAAATCTTAAATGTTCAGTGTAAGCTTTTGGCTTCCGAAGTTCCGAAGGTGGGTAGGTATATTGAATTCTGATAAAGCTAAATACACTCTTTAAAAAACTATTACAGAAATGCTAAGAATCAAATATAAAGAGAAAAGACCTCAGAGGGGAGTAGTTACTACCCCTTTTCATACAACCTGGACTACCCTATAGTACCCAAGGTCTAAATGGTCAAATGTTTCATCTACAAGTGTCAAATGATGGACTGGACCGGACCATCACAGATGCAATAAAGGAAGTAACTTACAGCCACAAAGTGGACAGTGCAGCCAGCGACCCGGGCCCCGGCTAGCAGGGCCTGCTTCTGTGCGTTTACTCCTTTGAAGGAGGGAAGCAGTGATGGATGGATGTTCAGCAGCTTGCCTGTTGCACAACAAACAGATGGTTACACACAACACAACATACAGCTGCAGCTGTGGTGAGATACTGGGCTACTTTCTGCAGGACAAAGACAAATCTGAGGGAGGACAGCAGGAGTGCCGTCTGACAGAATCTAACCCTGGGGTCATTCCCCCTCCTCATTTACTAAACCTGCCCCTTTAACAGGTGAGTCGAACCAAGAGTGTTTGAGAGTATCGAACTGTGAGCCATGAAACATTTATTGAATTTAATCGTGAGTTGACTGGATCGCTACAACGCAAATGAATACAGATTCTTATTTCGAAAATCTTATGCTTACCTTATGTTCCTATGGTTAATATATTTGGCCACAGAACAAAACTGTTGATCTGATGCCATGTACAGTTAATGTTTTCGTTTTTACGGTACATTATAACAGTTTTGTAGAAGTTTTATACAAACTTGTATTCAAGCTATTATATTGAACCAATCGCAAAATTCCAGCATGGTTAAATATGCTGTTCACATCCAAACGATGGCAATCTGCATCATTTTAATATTTTTAAAATTTGAAATAAAATGTAATGAATGTGCATCACAATATTCACACTTCACTTTGTTTGCCATTAGGCCATATTAGGCCATAAAGTAGGTGTATCAAAAAGTGGCCAAACTCAAACTTGAGTGTAAACCTAAACATAAGGGAGGTCCGTACCATTCCATTTTCTGACAAATGGTCCAGTGAGGATTCTCATAAAGCCAGCAAGACACACCACCTCCACTCCAAACTCTTCCAGGACGTGATCTATTGTGCTATCAAATTCGGCACGACTCCCATAGAGCTTATGGTCCACCACCTAACAGGGTGAAGCGAGCAAAAACATATTAGAATAATGTAAGCAGAGTATTTAGTAGTTGTTCTCTGAGCTATTTGCATCAATAACTGTCTTTATATGTGATTGATCCCAAAATTAATATTTATCTAGTTTTATTTCTAGACAACCAAGACTTTTCATAATAATTACTGTAATAGTCACATTGCACATAAAATAAAGGATCGCAACAAAGTCAATATTAAGTACGAAAAGAAAGTTTAAAAAAATCGGATAAAATGCTGTTGGCTTCAAACTTTGAATGGGGAGGGTGTCTGACAGCTTTCTTTATCAGTGAAAATGCAGTCCACTATCTGCCGCCGGAATGTTTAGAAACTGAGGCTTGATGCCACCCCAGAACCCCCAAAGCCATGTTTCAGGCAAAAAGAGAGTCATTGAAAAACACATAAGTCAGTTCAGCAAACAATTAATAGTTTTATATTATTTCTGTAATAATTAACCTAACTTGTGACTCAAACTGAAAGCTGTAAAAGATTAAACTTTAGAAACTTACAGGTCTATACAACAAACAAAATATTGGCATTTAAGTCTAAATCAGAGAGTTAACTACTGAGAGGACAGTACCCGTGTTTGAATGCCTGCCATAGAGGCTCTCTTCAGGCCCAGCACCCCTGGACGGTTTGAGATGACCACCACAATCTCAGCAGAGCTTGAAGACTTCTTGGTCTGCTCTATCAAGGCCTGCAGGTTGGTTCCTGCCTCACACACACACAAATTTGTTCTCATACATATTAACTAGTTGTAGTTTTGCTAGTCATTACTCCTCCTACTATTTATTTGTACTGTAATTAGTATACATCTAATAGAACATCATATTACACTGCAAACACCAAGTTTACTTAAAGGTGAAGCAATGTCAAGTAATATATACTTGCTTTGTACTTAATTCTTCAAATCATGTAGTTCATGAATTCAAAAGTTAACATTTATATGTAATAACTGCAATTTACACATCTCTGAAAACTTCAATTGGGTAAAAATAAGGAAATCTGCTTAAATCACACTATCAGTCACACCACACTAAGGCATACAACTAGACACGGTATAGGCGTAACAGACTTTGATTTAGTCCTGATTATTTTTAAACAGAGATGACAGCTAATGCACAAAATACCGTATTAGTAGTTTCACCTAAAATGATCAAACGAGACACACTGCTGACACTCACCAGTCCCAGATATGAGCACAGCTACCTTGGTCCTCTTGCGGGAACTGGAATCGGTCTGAGAAGCTCCGTTCTGCAGGACGCCGGTGTCAGGGCTGGGATTTGGCCCTGCTCTCAGACTGTGTTCCAGGTTTCTGACCACCACAGCCTCTGCCCCTATTAAGTAAAAACAACTCTTAAAAGTAAAGTGGCCCCTTACTGTCATGCACACCACAGCAAAGTACACAGTGTGAAATTCTTTCTCTGTGTTTAACCCATTCACCAAGTGAAACAGTGGGCTGCCACCAATGAGGGTCATTGGGGGAGCAGTGTGTGGGGACGGTACCTTGCTCAAGTGTACCTCAGTGATGACACTAGCAGTGCTGGGATTCGAACCCACAACCTTCTGACTACAGGGGCATGTCCCTAACCACTAGGCCACCAGATGCCCCAAAGTTATCATCGTCGCAGTCTTCCGCATTAACTCTTAACATGAAAACATGTCCATGTTCAGAGTGATGCCATAGAAAAGCCACTTTTCGTTCCCTAAAGGAACCATCAAAGGAAGATTCTTTAAAGAATCGTTGTAGTAAAAAATATATATATGTGAAATAACAAAAGTTTAAAGAACTTTTACATAACCAACTAAAGATAGGAAAATGTTATTTTTAAACGGTGTTTCACGACATGAATGGACATTCAATCTTTAGAGTTATCTATAAAACATTTTAGTAAAAGGCTGTACAGAAACAGCTCTATTAAAACAATCAGTCCTCTTACCACTTTAGTCTAAATACACTACCAGTCAAAAGTGTGGACACACCCTCTCAACGATTTCCTTTGTTTTTATTATTGGGTACATTGTAGATTAATATTGAAATCATCACCTATTGCTCTGATGACAGCTTTGCACACTCTTGGCATTTTTTCAATCAGCTTCATGAGGAATCGACCCGGATTACTATTTAATTAACAGGTGTTTCTTCTTCAAGAGTTCATTAGTGGAATTTCTTGCCTTCTTAATGTGTCTGGGACCATCAGTTGTGATGGTCGGGTTGGTACACAGTTAGTAATCCTATTCCACTAAGGTTCTACTCCACATTATGGCAAGAACCACTTAACTAAATAAAAAGAACAGTCCATCATTACCTTATTACAGAACATATTCTGGTTTGTTTAACTTTTGTTTACTGCTTAATTTCATATGTTCCTTCATGATTTTGTCTGTTTTCAATATTAATCTACAATGTAGAAAATTATAAACACAAAGGAAAAAAAAAAAACATTGAATGAGAAAGTGTGTCCAAACTTTTGACTGGTAGCGTAGTTAAATGCATGTTTCTTTTCCTGTAAACCTTAGAAGCTGCAGTTAGGATGCGCAGTTATATTGGCACTCTCTGAACATAACATTACATTATAGGTTAATGGAACACAGGACCATTAACCTATAATGTAAGTTAATGTAAAAAGATGTTTTACGCAATTAATATCAGCCCAACAGGTCCATTCATCATAAAATGTCATGTCAAATGTTAATGGCATTATTTTCCCAAGGTATGCTCACCAGGCATTTTGTGTGTGAGTGAGCCCACAATCCACGCCTCCTCCTGAGCCTGCAGCTGTCTCAGGACCCTCTGGGCATCCTGCTTACCCACCACCAGCACTGCACCCAGCCCACAGTTAAACACTCGCGCCATTTCGTCCTCTGAGAGACCGCCTTCTTTGTGGAGCCAGGAAAACACAGGAGGAATCCTCCAACGCATTGCATCTGAAAACAGAACATATTATTAACTGTCTTCAAAGATAAGTGAGACACAAGTGTTCAAGCTATAGTGTCAAAAGCCTGGGACCTCAAGCTTCTGTCCTGGAGTCATGGTGTGTACTACCTGCTGAAGAAGAGCTTGTAAATTAGCTACCACTGTTTTGTGTCAGTACTTAATATTACCTACATATTTTACCACTAACTTGCATGAAATTAAAAAAAAAAAAACCCAACAATTTGCAATTACTTACAGTAGCTAAAATTTCACGATCATGAAAATGTCTAACGTACACCTTCAACCACAACACAAAAACTAGTGGCACTAAAGTCCACAGTTTGTACGCATCTTACCCAGATCTACAGACAGTTCTTTGGGTAGAACTCGAGGAATGTTCTCCAGGAGACCGCCCCCTGTAATGTGGGCGTAGGCTTTCACTGCTCCGCTGCGCAGGATTGGCTGGAGAAGGCGGCTGTAGATTTTAGTTGGTGTGAGCAGTGCCTCACCTGCAAAATAAAAGTGATCAGCCTTACCAATCCAAATTTGAACTGTAATCTGGTCATCAGCTTGAGAAATTAAAGATATATAAATACTTACAAATAAATGTAGTTATTTATGATAATGAGGTGCAGAAACCCCAGACTGCTGCCTAAAAATGAAAGGATAAGCAGACTATCCTACTCATAAGGTTGTACCCATGGTTTGTCCAGGTTGTCCAAAAGGGGCAGGAGAGGTGTACTGGAGGCCAGCCTGCTCCAGGACTTTGCGCACCAGGCTAAAACCGTTGCTGTGCACCCCTGAAGAAGCCACACCAATCAGCAGGTCTCCCTCGTGAATGTCACCTAGCCGAGGAAGTAGGGACCCCCGCTCTACTGCCCCCACACAGAATCCGGCCAGATCATAATCTCCTGGGGCGTACACTCCTGGCATCTCAGCCGTCTCGCCACCTGAACACAAATGTATTTAAGCAACAATTCTGCAAAACAATCCAAATTTTACATCTTTAGTTTAGCACATGGAGAACATGGAGGCTAGTGTAGCTAACAAGTAATTAAAGCTTATGTACACCAACTGGCTTAATTTATCACACACGACTCAAATGGCTTTGAGCTGTTAAACAATTTAACGCTTGTGTGGATCTTATCACTGAAATACTGTTACCTCTAAAGATCAACAGTTTAAAATTAAAAAAAAAAAAAAAAAAAAAACGGAATCACTTCACCGTTTTTTTGTTGTTTTTAACAATTTAAATGTGTCATTTCCTCAAGTTGTTTATTTGAGGCTCTCCATATCTAAAATACATACCAACAGTGACACTCACCCAGTAATGCACATCCTGCCATCTGACACGCCTCCGCAATTCCACCAATCACAGATGAGGCCATGCCCACATCCAGGTGCCCACAGGAGAAATAGTCCAAGAAGAAAAGAGGCTCCGCCCCTTGGGCCAGGACATCATTGACGCACATCGCCACCAGATCCTGGCCGAGAGTGCTGTGGATGCTGCAAGCTTGCGCGATCTAAAGGGAGGTGGACATGAAAGAGATATAAGTGCCACTGACTAATATTCAACAGTTCTCCAAATAAAGTAATGTGAGTTATGAGGATTATCTCAGAAAACAGAATTTCACCTTTAGTTTGGTACCAACTCCATCGGTTCCAGCTACAAGTATGGGGTCGACAAATCCAGCAGCTTTTAGGTCAAAGAGTCCAGCAAAGCCACCAAGCTCAGCGTTGCAGCCTGAAGAAAATAACGCCATAAAGATGAACAAAATGAAAATGCTGAACAACTTAGGAGTGAAATAATAAGTGATTGTAAAAACAATAAGCCATGGAATAAGCTATAGAATAACTCTGTGGCCACAATGCAATCCCTGGTCTTTTCAGGGTCATGATCTCCAACGCCCCCACCCCCAATCGGTACTTAAAGTGAGTTTGAGAGTTTAAATATGTTTTTATAATTGACCTCAACAGCCAATTTCACCCAATCTGTTATGCATAATCTTAACAACTGGAATACTAAAAAGTTGGCTGAGAAAATGACAAGGGTGTGTAAGTGGGGGCTGATTACCTTTTTTGACGAATAGCTAAAATGTGAAAGACTGGTGAACATTTTTCCCCCCAATAAAATGTTGAAAAAAAAATGTATGTTGTTACTGTACTCACTCACTGGAAATTTCAGGGAAAAGCATATTTTAAAAATAAAATTCAAAAAGTCTTGCAACGTTTTAACAAACACAGAGCCAAGATGCCAGGACAGAACAATATATGCAATGATTTTATTTCATGCATCTGTAAGTCATAATCTAAGCAGATTTGTGCAGACTGGACA
>JBBJLS010055584.1:0-13161 GCA_037577275.1 Bryconaethiops microstoma
CAGGGACTGGACTGGAAATGAGAGACTTTGAAAGTCCTTCAGGAAGCCTGGAGAACTGTTCCTCAAGAACACAGTAAAATACAAAGAAGTCTGGATCTCTGGAAGCAAAATAGGAAGAAATGAGGGGGGCTCAAGACTTTAGCACAGGCAGTCTAATGAATCATAGTACAATTAAGTGCACTTTGATCAGGAAAGCAAATTGAAGCTGCCTGTAAGAAGTGAAGTGGCCAGTTTTGCACAATTGCACCTGAATTGCACTTTTCCACTAATGGCATTAGAAGCATTTTCACAAAAGCCAGACCAGCCAGACGTCTGCGAGAGGAGCTGCGCTTATAACCCTGATTTCAATAACTCCCATTTGAAATCATAGTCTGTTTATTATACAGTTATGTGCAATGGTCTTGAGCCACCTGTAAAAATAGAGTTTCTTATGGCACAGTTATTCAATATATTGTGCAAGAATTTAACATACTGCAATGTTAAACTCTTGAACACTATATTTTATGCCAAAATGCCACATGAGTGTCTTCCCTTTAGGAGATTTGTACTTATTTTGACTTAAATGTTCAACAAAATGTTTTATTTGTGGATGTTCTTACTTTTTACAAACAAATGGCACACATTCTCTGTTCCCAAAAATCTGAAAAACATCAAGAATAAAGTTCTAATAACAGTAATAGGTAACTTGACAATAAGATTGCAAGTGTAGAGTTTATAATATTTGAGTCCACACTGTTTGAGTTATTGTAAAATAATACATCTGATTAATATGCTGAGTGACTCCACACCTTTGGGTGTTTGAGTGTTTAACAAGAGGACGTTCAGGTTGACTCTGGGAGGGCTGCGGCGCTGCTGACTGGCTCGGCAATCGCTCTGTTGTAGGAACATATGGACGTCTTACATAAAGGCTTTTTTTGTAACGGCTCTCATAAACACAGCCTGGTGTTCCACCAGCATGAATCATGACTCCTGGACTGTTGCTCACACACTCGCCTCTGATTAAACATCCAAATAAACAGTGTCAGTAGGTGTGCACACTCAACTAGCCGCTCAATGGAGCGTATCGCTGACCTACTGTGATGTTAAACGGAAAGAAAGGCGTGTTGTCTTATAGTTCAGGGGGTGGGGGGGGCACCAGAGAATGACAGTATCGGGGGGTGGGAGAGAGAGAGTGAATGCGAGAGATGGCTCATTTGGAATCCAGCAGGGAGCTGGTTGCTATGGTAACAGGGAAGGTAGCCATCTCCGGTGGGAGGCGTTGCCACGGTAACCGGCCTCTGTGGCCAAATGATGCTGCTGAAGAGCGGCGGTGATGGTGGTGGTGGTGGTGGGGGAGGTTAAATGTATGTATAAGTGAGAGGGGGAGAGAGAGGGAGAGAGAGAGAGAAAGAGAGAGAGGGAGAGAGAGAGAGAAAGAGAGAGAGAGATAGAAAGGGAAAAAGAGAGAGAGAGGGAGAGAGAAAGAGAGAGAGTGTGAGAAAGAGTGAGAGAGAGAGAGAAAGAGAGAGAGATAGAAAGGGAAAAAGAGAGAGAGAGGGAGAGAGAGGGAGAGAGAAAGAGAGAGTGTGAGAAAGAGTGAGAGAGAGATAGACAGAGATGGAGGAGGGTGATGACTAGGCGAGATAAAGAGGTGCTGATAAATAACACACGTGTCGCCACGCCTGTAGGGATGCGGCGGGACGCTAATTAGGCCCGGTTTGAAGAGCGAGCGAACAAAGACACGAGTATGTGGCGGGACAGAGAGGGGACCCCCCACCCCCCCACTTCACCCACACCCTTTACCCACCTCCATAAATCCCAGCAGGGGCTCCGCACCCGCACTGCTGTCACTTTCATTGTGCTGTAAATACTTAAAGAAGATGATCTAAGCAAAAAATATATAGATTTTTATTTTTCTTATGAAGCAAATTACCATTCCGAAATGAAAACATATGAATGGGAATTTACCTCACACTACACTTTTATTGTTACTGTGTAGCACATCCAACAATAAAGGCAGCATGAAGCTTCTGTTCTACAGCGACAGAAAACACAGTAACACACAGAACGCTCCATTTCCACTTGCTGATCCATTTATTGTGTTGTAAATACATAAAGAAGATGATCTAAGCAGAAAAATTTAGACTTTTGTTTTTTATTTCACATCACAAACAACCACAAACAATCACATTCCAAGTGTGTGTCGCTTAGAACGTTTTTTAGCACATCCAACAATAAAGGCAGTATGAAGCTTCTCTTATACAGCGATAGAAAACACAGTAACACACAGAAAGCTCCATTTCCACTCGATCCATTTTACTGTGCCCAACATGGACATGCATCAACCATGGAGGTTTGGGGGCGTGTTTGTTTGTTTGGGGGGGGGGGGGAGTAGATGAAAGGTTAGAAGATTAAAGGAATGACAGCCAAACCTTCTAATGCAGCTAGACTGATCGGAAGCTGGTCGTTGCAATTACCAGAGTCATTTGCATAAAGGTAATTTGTTTTCATTTACCTGTCACATCAGCTTCCTTCCCCAGCAGCATTTATAAATAAAATAATACCATGACATGATAATACATATTTTCACTGTCAGAACAAAAGCTTAAGTCTATCAAAAAGTAATTTTAAAGGAGAAGTAAAAACCCCTTAACACTAAGTTAACGTAACCAGAATTAGTATAATTTGAACCATTTCCATTAGTTTGTTTATCATAAAAATTGTAACATCATGTAAAGGACAGCTGGCAGTTTTATTGTAAATAAATAAAAAATTTAAAAAAACGGAGAAATAAGGTTACAGTGACAATATATTAAATGCACCTGTGTCTCTTTTTTCTCTTTATGGTCATTTAACTATTTGGACTATTCCAATGCTGTTCAACCTATTTATAGACATTTGAAAGAATCATATCAGTGTATTTTTATTTTCAATCATTATTTAAACTTTCTCCAGTGGAATAAGAGCATTTCACTTAATGAAGGTAACAAATTGAATCATCCTGAGGAATCCTTTAATAAAAACTTAAGAAGAATATGGGAAATATTACATGCATTGCTTGCATCTGAGGTTATTAAAGATGTTTTCTGGTGTTTTCAGAGTGTGTGAGAACGCTGAGTGATATAAATCTGTGTTTTTGAACGGTAGCCAGTCGGGTGCCGCGATAGTGCTGCGTTCTGGTTAGTGAGGTTTCTGAACCAGTGCAGGGCTGATTTATGACCTTGAGCCATGCTCGTGCGTTCAGCGGGGTTCTGAGCTGGAGTAATTGAATGTGCATGGAATTGCAGTGTCTTACACAATGTTTCAGGCTTGCTGAGCTAATTTGTGAAAATAAGGTATTTTATTAATCCGGACCTTGGGGGTAAAGTAGCCACGCGCTGACAAACGAGGGCATTAGCCACCTTTCACCACTCGTATGTTTGTCCTCTCCTGGGATACATAAAATGGATGTTGTGTTCACCTCCCCGCTCTGTACACTCGTCCATCCCCCTCCTCTATCGCTCCCTCGCTCTCTTTTTCCTCTCTGCGCTCCTGCTTCCGTCTGAGACATCAATCCGTCTTGCATCTCGACTCCATCACTTAAACTCCATAACAGCAGCAAAAGAGCACATTTTGTCCAAAGATGGACACAAATACTTTACGCCCTTTAGAATTTTATATAGCTGTGCATCTATTATGCTCAAAAATGTCACATAGGATTGCATGATATGGACAGAATATCAGTTTTGCGATTTTACTGCTACATATTGTGATTGTGATTCCTTTCAATACATTAAAAATAGTGTGTGGGGACGGTACCATGCTCAAGGGTGCCTCAGTGAGGACACTAGCAGTGCTGGGATTCGAACCCACAACCTGCCCCATAAAAAGAATAGGCCCCATATCATCACTTTTCTATAATTAAAAAGGATTCAAGTCTGTAAATTATAATGTTTCAAAATGTACGTTGACTCTCCCATTCATACAAAAACAACATATTTACATATATATCCTTATTTGGCCTACAGCAGTTTAGCCCCGCCCATTCATGCTGAAGTTCTAAGAAGCATTTCAGCCCTGAGTTGCTGTAATGCAGGGCAACCAATCAGAAATAAGATAATTTACTAAGATAATATCAGTCTTAAAGGCACAGCATCAAAAACAGTCTGTTTAAGTCTAAGGGATAAACAGAAGTTAGAAGAGATGGACCAGGATGCTCTATGTGAAGAAGGCGAGGTGGTGGAGGCACTGTGATGCTCTGGATGATGTTCTGCTGGAGAACTTTGGGTCCTTCATTCATGTGGACGTTCCTGTAACACCTAAACACTGCAGACCAAGTTCAGCCTTCATGGAGACGATGTTCCTGATGGCAGTTCCTCTTTCAGCACGATGATCCAGACACTGATCAGGAATGGATTGAGAAACATCACAAAGAGTTCAAGATGTCGACTTGACCTCTAGAGTCCCCAGATCTCAATACGATCAAGTATCTGTGGGACAGGCTAGACAAACAAATCTCTCATACCTTTATATTATACCCACCAGACAACCCTGAAATCATGTGACATGTCTGTTTTCTGTCGTGATCGAGCACAGAGGTGGCAAGCTCCAGTCCTGGAGAGGTGATGTCAGCAAAATTTGCCCATTTTTCAACACACACAAGTGTAGTAGATGATTTAGAGCATGAAAATCATCAAACTGTGCTAGAATTTGGCCCTCCAGGACTTTCACGACCGCTGATCTAGTTTGTTCAGTTCTTTAGGACTCTTAGAAACGGATATTGTGTAGAAAGTGACTGAAAGTGGTAGACAGAAAGTGATTCTGCTGAAGTGTCTGGAAATGCAGATAAATGTAGATTGTGTTCCAGCAGCAGAGATAAAGAGCACTGCTGTCTCCATCTCTGATGTAGCCGATTAAGCCTGTGCTGCAATTGTGCCCTTTGCTGATATTAAAATGCGTCACGTGCTCAGGAAATCTGGGGGAATGACAACATCAAGCCCGCAATCAACCAGAGAGAGATATGAGAGACGAGAGGAGAAAAAAGAAGAATTAATGAGGAGCAGCGTAACCTGTCACTGCGTTTTTAGGAGCAGAAGGGTCTCGAGGGAGAACATGGCTGTGAATTCAGTACATGCCAAAACCAAGGAACGGAGCCTTTGAATATAGGGAGGAACAAGCACAGAGGCAGGAGATGCTGGGAAATGCCGTCTCGCAGAATGTGTTAGAAAGAGACTGAAGCTAACTTAGCAACGACGGCGGCATGGCAGGGGAGGAGGCTTATGAAACCTAGATTCATTATTCAAAAGAGCTAAACCGCTGTATACTTATCCCCCGGATAAAAGGAAATTATTTGATGGGTGTTTAGCTCTTTCATCAGACTAATGAGGTACCGTAAAATCCACCTCGCGGAGTCTCTGACACACACACACACGTACACACACACACACACACCTGTTCATTTACCAAGACAAGACACAAAAAAGGAAAGAAAGAATAAAACGAAGAGAAAATGAGGGATGAAAATGCTTAGAACCCCCCTCCCCCCCAAAAAAAATCCAGTCTCACGCAGTCCCCTAATCTGCAATAACCTGCAAAGAACAGGGCGCAATTCCAAGGCAGGATTAGCAATTTGACATAGTAATAGGCGCCGAGCCACATATATGGTGAAAGAGGGACGCAGATTTGTGATGCTTGTACAAAGAATGAAAGGAGAATTGGGGGGAAACATAAAGGGAGATATGATGCCACTGCTGCCGGGTCTCCAGCTATGCCCTAGGGACAGTTCAGGCAAAATACTAATGTGGCTAATGCCATATGAAAGCTAGCAGGGTGTGAAATCTTTTTAACACGGTTGTGCTATCTCCTCTACCAGCTTCCATTCAAAGTTAGCCATGTTAGCATTTTTGGACGAATTAGCCCCGGCCCCTTATCTAAAAATGAAAAGGATAGGACTGGTATGGGAGTTTATTGGATAAGTCATGCTCATCATTTTGTAAGAATAGGCTTGTGTAACTTTTTTTGACAACCACCCTGCAAGTCATGTCTCCAGGTTAAGAAACACTGGTTTGGTTTTGAGGAAGCTTGATCCTTTATGATGAATGACATCTGGCGTTTTCTGCAGTAACTGTGAGATATCTGGAAGGTCTGGGGTGGTGGTGGTCTAGTGGTAGGGTACTTGCCTCTGGACCAAGAGGTCATGGGTTCAAATCCTACCTTCAGCACCACCACTGGGTTCCGGAGCAAGACCCTTAACCCCAAGTTGCTCCAGGGACACTGGACCCTGTAGTTAGGGAATGGAAGTCGCTTTGGATAAAATGCCGCAAATGTAAATGTCTGAAGGTCCTTATGAGGAAAGTTAACTGACAGGGTGAAAGGATGTAACAATTTGAAAGGCCGCCAACTTTGCCATCGATGATGAAGATGTAGAAGTAGTGGACAGCTTTTCTCTACTTGGATCAATTCCTAAAAAGCAATGGACCCAACCGTCAAATTCGACAGGGGCACTCGGCAGGATGGAGGAGCTTGAAGAGATCTTCAGATTTAATGATGTGCCTCTGCAAACCAATATCAGAAGTTTCCAGGCTACACTCTTTTCTGTGGGTCTTAATAGATGTGAAAGATTGACAATAAAAGAGCAGAACACGAAGAGAATTGCCTGGTCTTGGAGGACACTTTTAAAAGTACCTTGAACAGCAAACAAAGAAAACAAACAAATTATCCTTGACCAAATCAAGTCTCACCTCTCAGTCGAAGCCCAGGCAACCAAACTGAAGCACTTATATTGGACGTATTATGAGAAGAACCAATTTACTGGGAAAGAAATGTTCACTTGGAACATCAAAAGGTAAAAGAGGATGAGGACAGACAGCAATAAGATGAAAGATAACAAAGTATCATGAACAAGCTAGTAAGGAACGTGAAGACTCAAACAGAAAATAGGATATTAACCTTTCCTGGACCGTTCTATGGCCATCTCCCATCTGTGAGTCTTTCCACTCATCTCTAACCTGCCATCAGCATGGAGTTCTTCACTGTGAGAGGACCTGACAGTGTACATATGTTCAGTGATGTGAGAAGACATGGACAGGCCCTCAGCAAGCACTGTCAGTGGGATTATACTGAAGGTACAGGATTATACTCTCTCAAAGACAAGGTAAAATCACAATGAAGGATGAACCCTTGAGGCTCCTGTCATATGTGTAGAGCATAAACACAACGTGCTAATCTCACTCAGCTGTGTTTACCCATCGCAAGAGCTGGTCTCATCTAGACCCACACATCCTGATGGCGGATTTATCCACTAAGCAAACCCAAGATGTGCAGGTAGTGGTGGCAGTATTTCAGTACAACCATGAGCAAGAAGCAAACTGTTTATCCTAACCAGGTGTGCTGGACCACATTCCATCACTTATAGGGTGAAAGGTGGAGAAACACCTATCAATTCCCAGTGCATTGCAAGATATGTATACAGTATATATATGCACAATAAGATACCAGGTATACATATTCAGTTTCTCCAATACAATATATCTCCAATGTCCAGTTGCATCCTTATTAATTGTGTATTCAGCTACTTTATTGTGCAACCATTGCTGACACAAGTGTTAAATTGCAAGCCATTCAATCTCCAGAGAGGCTCTGCCGTTCGAATGGGACTCTCTGGAGAAGTCCCAATGGGAGCGATGAAGCAAAACTCATTTAAGCAATGCTTCAGTTAGAGGGGACTGTACAATGAAATCACATTGGAAGCTCCATTGAACACCTTTGGGATGTGCTGGAGTGATGAAGATTCTTTGTTTTTGGGATGAGTTAGAGTGGTTAAGCTCCTTTGAGAACCTTCAGGACAAAGTGATAAAGTTCCTTTAATTTGGCAGGATTAAGCTCCACCAAACATCTTTGGGATGTGTTGGAGCAGTGAAGCTCAACTGAACACCTTTAGGATGTGTTGGAGCAGTGAAACTCCACTAGACGCCTTTAGGTTGAGTTGGAGCCTTGAAGCTCCACTGAACATCATCAGGATGAATTAGAGTGATGAAGCTCCACTTAACACCTTTGGGGTATATTTGATAATGAGGTTTAATTGAGCACCTTTGGGATAAGTTAAGCTCTTCAGAACATATTTCGGATGTGTTGGAGCAATGAATTTCAACTGAACACTTTAAGGATGAATTGGAGTGATGAAACCCTGAACACCTTTGGGATAACTTTGATGAAGAGGCACATTTGAAGAAATTTGGGGGAGGTTGGAGTGATGAAGCTCTACTGAACATCTTTAGGATGTTTTGGAGCAATGAAGCACAATTGAATACATTTGGGGTGAGTTGGAGCAATGAAGCTTAGCTGGACACCTTCAGGATGAATTGGAGTGATAAAGCTCCATTGAACATCTTTGGGCTACAAGTGATAATGAGGTTCCATTGAGCACCTTGAGGATGTGTTGGAGCAATGAAGCTCAACTGGGCACCTTTGAGGTATGTTTGATAATGAGGTTCCATTGAGCACCTCTGGGATGAGTTAAAGCACCTTTTATGAACCACACTTAATCCACAAACGTTGTTCTTGGTGTTCTTGTGAATGAACAGATTCAAATCCTCACATCAATGGTCCAACATGGGATGGAAATCTTCTCCAGAAGACTAGGACCTGTCATTGCAGCGAAAAGATGACTAATTCCTTATTAGTCCCCGCGAGAGAAACCTCAATCAAGTGTCCAGACGCTTTTCAACATATAGTGTTCAGCCACTTAATGACTGGATATTGACAGTGAGTCCAGCAAGAATGAAGAAGAGCCAGTAGTTGGCTCATACTTCAATACTCCAGCCTCTTGCCTGGAGCCATAAGAGCAAGTGCATTTGTCTTTCCATAATTGGACTGAGCTTCTTTCCCAGATCACATGGGGAACATGGCCCTCTGGTGAAAACAGTGTGGTACCTTTGTTCTCTTCCTGTTTCTGTACTTGGAAACGCCACTCCGCCAACTCATCTACAATAGTCAGAGTCATCTTAGTCTGTTGTTATCAGCCTGTGTTCAGCGATTCCCTTTCATCCGCTGATAAATAAGTTGTTTACTTGCCATGATCATCAATATTTTACACGCGGCATCTTGCTTGTTGTGCTGTACCGAGCAATATGAAGACCATCTCAATTCCGACACACTTTTAGCCAAGTTTGGATCATCAGTGACCATGATTTTGCCAATTTCAGCTTAGGGGAAATTTAGCGTTCAGATGGATACGGGCCATTATGCTTAACTGGGAAATCGCATGTTGTGAAATGCGCAAAGAAAACAAAAGTTTTGCCAAGAAAGCCCAAGAGTTGTGGTGGATTAGCGATGGATGGCAGAGGGTTGGCTGATGAGAGTTTATGACACTATTCTCAATCTCACATTCAGCTACGTGTTATTTCACAATTTAGGGCCTAAAATGCGCCGGCTCCAGTGGAATTCGGCAGGAAAATGAATAATCTACCTAAACTCTGAGTTTTGGTGGTTGGTTTGGAGGTGGTTTGTGTGGAACGAGGATGAAGAGCTCCAAGCTGTTCTGCTTTGTACGAAAAGTGGTGGGAGAGATTTAAAGGGCAGATAACCTTCTGTATGCAGCCAGGAACAGCAGGAGAGATACCAGGCCCACTTCATATGTGACAAACTCCAATGAGTCACATCATCACTCAGTCAAACCAAGAGAGAGAGAGAACGAGGGAGGAATGGAGAGAAAGGAGAAAGCACTTCTTTATGGAGCGACATGTGGTACTAAATAAGTAAGGAGCTTCTTAAGGCTTCAATTCTTTCTCGTCTGTGAGATTTCATTGTTTAACTGAGTCGACCTGCTGTTTGCAGTCTGCCCTACTTTCAGCCTGTAATTCTTCACGAAATGTAATATAATATGTGATTACTGTAAATTCATGTTTTTACACGAGTTTAGACCAAATGTAGATCCATAAATTTTGGATTAGCCAATCTAGACCCACGTCTTCTCAAAACCTCAGATTAAATCATTTTATGATATAAAAAAGTGGTTATTCAGAAGACACAGTATACTCGTCTACAGTATGCGCCATAATTATTGGCAACACTTTTGAAGGTGAAAAAAGTTCCCAAAACTGGTTTGTGACTGATTGGCTCAAACAATCTTTCAGTATGAAAAAAATATCCGAAAACAAATCATTCATTGAAGTGAATTCATTCTCTGAAAACCAAAACCGTTAGACAACACCACTTGTCACAATTGCTGGCACTCCTGCATTTATTACATTTATCCTTCATTTACCAATAGAACAGCAGTGAGTCTTTAATAGAAGGTTACAGAGAAAGTAAACCTGCCCCAAAACATCACAGATAGTCCCCATGTTTAACAGATTAGGTCTCTTCTGTACACTCATCTTGCCAAACCTCTTATTTTTCTCTATTATTTTTATAATCTGATCACAGAACCTGGTTCTAGTCAAAAATCCAGTAGCATGTAGAAAATTCCAAGTGCTTTTGCCAAGCGAGGTCAGTACTGCTTACACAGAACCTCAAACAGTTGATATGAGCATTTTCAAGCATTTACCTGCTCTTTATAACCATTGCCAGATTTATGGGCACCACACTTTTGTTTCTTTAGTGTGTTTTCTAATCTTCTCCATATTAATGAATGGGGTAATTTGGCTGCTGTGTCACCTGTGATTTTTACCCCAGGGAAACAGAAAGTCATAGATTACGTGAGACATGAGTCTTAAAATCTACATATAAAAAGGAGCGTGCTTTACATTATATTTTCACAGTTACATTACATTCATAAACATCTGTATGGTTGCCAATTATGGGTTTTTCATGCTTCATTATCTACTTTGTAATTCAGATTTAATGGAAAGTATGCACTTCTAAACCAACCAACTATATAATACTATTTCTGTTTCATTAACTGTACAGTGGACATTACAGTGTTGCTTACGAAACAATAATAATAATAATAATAATAATAATAATAATAATAACATTAAAACATGCCTTAATTTGTTCTTGCGCTGATCTTTCACATCGGATCGAGACATTCTGTATTCATTTATATTATTACTAGAGTAGTAATCAAATAATGATGAAGTTCATGAACTTCCAGTCTTTGCAATCAGTCATTTTTCGTAGTGCTGGAGGCTCCCTGATTGGTGACATACATTTTCCTCATTATCCAGATTTCTTCTGTAGAGCCAGTGGACTTGAACTTGTCCAACGCGTGTCGCCTGGTTCTCCTCTGGCAGAAAGACCTCGAGAGCAGACCAAGAGGCCAATCAAGCAGCGGGGCTCAATCTGAATAGGAGTAATTGAATTTCTGAAATGAAAAAGGCCCTTTGTCCGTCTGAAGGAGAGAGCCGGTTTCGATGCAGTCGCAATTATTCTATAAAAAGGAAGCAGATTTCATTTATGCGGGACGAGCGGCGCAGCCCATAATGAACAGCAGGGGTTGAGCGACAGATGACGGTCTGAAAGAGAGGATGGAAGGTTGGAGGATGTTGGAAATGGAACGCTTAGTCATGCGTCTTTGCGTTTTGGATGGAGGAGGAGAAATGAAAGCTTTCTTTTCAGATCTATTGTTCTATTCAAGTGTTAAACAAAGCAGGTTTGTGTGTGTGCGGGTGCCTTCGGAGTGCGTGTGTGATGAATCTAGTAGAACGTAAATGCCCATAGGAACCTGCTAGAGCGCGTCAACGTTGTTTTGATGTTCACGGAGACGAATGTGCAGCTACGTGTCCAATTCTACAAGTCACCATAGTCCAACCCACGCCTGCTGCCATCTGTATGTGTGTGTGTGTGTGTGTGTGTGTGTGTGTGTGTGTGTGTGTGTGTGTGTGGAGTGTAGGAGGGAAAATCCTGGCTGAACACCACGAGACTCAGGATGACGTTGTGAGATGTTACGCTTTGTACTGTACCTCCAGCTCACAGTCACGACTCAGTCTAGAGCTGCACGATATGGACAAAACATCAATATTGCGATTTTATTGTCACACATTGTGATTGCGATGCCTTTCAATTTATTAAAGAGCCAATATCATCACTTTCCTGCAATTAAAAAGGTGGAAAGTCTGTGAATATTATTTCAAACAGTACATTAATTTCCACCATCCATATGGTCCATATATGGAAAATAAGATACAAAAACAATAATTTTTCAAATTATAGTTTTTGTGATTTCACAAAACCAACATATTTAAATATACCTCCTTATTCTAGGTACAGCAGTTTAGCCCAAAGCACCCATGCACTGATTCACCAACTCCTTTAATGGTTAAAATTAGACTGTTGTTAGATTACATGAAGATCTCGATTCATCAGAACACCCAGTAACTCACCTGGAGCTGTGATTGGTCACCCTGTCAGAAACACTGTGATTGGCTAGAGGCTCATTTAAATATTGCAGCCTTTTGTGATCTCAGTATTACAGAGACAGACATTGTGATGACGATTAACAGACGATATATTGTGCAGCTCCAGTAATGACCTTTTGGCTTCATTTTTTAAGTTTGTGTGTTTAAACTCCTATTTTCTCTCTAATATGCAGAACTTTTACTAAACTGGTCCCAGTTCCGGACTCCCTCACATACACAGGAAACTCAGGACAGTTTAGATCCTTATTACTCCAAAAAACATCACAATAACTGCTGAATCTTCCCTCATCCTTTTAACGGACGTCTCTGTTTTTGGCCCAATTTATGGAGAGTAGATCAATAATACCCCTCCCTGTGACCATTTTTTCATAAAAATATTCTATTAAAATAAGCGGGACTCCATTTCTACCTTGATTACTCTTGTGATGTAATTGCAACCAACTGACTGGGTCCATTAAACTAACAGGATTATGCTAATCTTGTCAGTGAGACGTTTAAATCCCATTAATCTCTGCGCGGCTTTGGGCCCATTAGTGACAGGATTGATCCTCAGCGAAATACAGTCAAACACTGCCGGGGGTCTGAGAGACCATAACTGGTCTGATTCTCTCTGGTGGTGAGGACGGACCACCCTCTCCCTCCGTTAGCACAATGCTAAGCAAGGTCACACGTACAGAACTGTGTCAAACTTCATTTCTTACTGTTTCACTGTAAACGAACAAAAACTATTTTATTCCTGTCAGACTGTCTGATCTTTGTCACACTGAGAGATTAAATGAAAGAAATGTGAACAAATGTTTTACTGACAGGCTGCAAAGTGTGTAAAGATACAAGGAGTTCTAGA
>JBBJLS010055605.1:0-13160 GCA_037577275.1 Bryconaethiops microstoma
CCAAGTGAAGCAGCGGGCAGCCAGGAACACAGCGCCCGGGGAGCAGTGTGTGGGGACGGTACCTTGCTCAAGGGAACTTCAGAGGTGCCACTAGCAGTCTTGGGAATCGAACTGTCAACTTCCTGATTGCAGGGCGAACAATAACCACTAGGCTACCAGCTGCCCCATTTCAGCATCTAATAATTTTATAATTCTAAATAATTTTATAATTTTATCAAAAACTAGTTTCAGAGTGTGTTTGGGTTTTAAACATGTGCGAAACACAGAGCTGTTAATAAGGCAGAGTGTCATTGAATAAGCACTCCTTACCACAGTGTTGAGTGGATATCTGCTCACTCAGCCAGTGGCAAAAGCAACATGGCCTAATCCCAACAGAGAAGATATCAAATATGCATTTGGACTCACTTAGTGGCAACAAGTCCCGCTGTTTTCCCCTGTTTTTTGGCCGTGTCATAAATCTTCCTGGCAGCAGCTCTCTCTTTCACTTCAGCCATGTACACCTTGCCATTAGACTTGCTGAAAAGTTAATTAGGAAAACAAGAGATTAATACGTAATAATGCAGGCTCCCAAGTGGTGGAACTGTCTAAATAAAGGCCCTAACACCAGTAGACTGCATAATTTCCCAGTGGTGGAACAGCCATCCATGGCCAGAAGGGAACACAACTGGCGCCACCTTCGGCCCCCCACCCCACAAACCTTCCCCAACCCCTCCCATACCCTAATTAGCTAAACTATAGAATAAAAATGTTTAGTGTCCTCCTCCAAGTGTGTTGAATTGTCTGGCAGTTCATAGAGGTGCAGTGCTGCTTCAGAGAAAGCAGGTACCTTTACCCTTCTAGTGTTGATAGCATCATGTATACGAAGCACTTATGTCTAATGTGAAAAAGAATTGGGCAAAAGTGCCCCACGCCCCAACAAAAATGACCCAGCCTCAACTCAACATTGCTTTTATTGTAATGCATCAATTCTGCTTCATGGAAAATAAATTATAATCGTTACAGCATGATGGCGTAATACTATGTTAAACATACTTTAAGCCTTATTTCAATTATTTTTTTAAATTTTAGTTAAATGGGTAAAAGACTAAAAATGAGCAATAGTGTTTTTTAAGCTGTTTACCTAAGTAGTACCCTCAAAAACACACAAACAGGGGCTAAGGTCGACGCAGGGGTAAGCAGAAAAAATAATTTCCCTCAGAAAACATGATTACTGGAAGACCACCATATGCACGCACATACACTGTTACCTCATATACCAGCATTTCCCCATGCCTTACGCTCCACAACTCAAAGCCATTTATACAGGCTTTGTGTCCTCTTTGCAGTAAAGCAAAGGGGCTCAGAAGCTAAATTTAAGACTGACCCCTTTAAGCAAACATATTTAAATAAAAATCAACAAAGACCCACCAAAATAAACTGGCAGGCCTGAAACAGGGCTTGTTTAGAGCAGGGCTGGGTTGAATGGGGAGTTTAACTGCCAGTGGAAAATAGTGGCAGCTGTATGTGTGCTTTGAGAGGACTGTGAGGACCGAGCGATGTGATGAACACAAATGGCTTTCAGTTATGGCCTACGTGACCATACCACACTAAAGACCCACATATATCTGGCTTGACCAGAGGTTGACGTTTGTAGGTATGCATAAGAATTCATGCCGGTTTGTTTGAGGGAGTGAGTGTGAGGCATTGTGAACACCTACCAATGTTCTTGATTTTCATTAGATGTATTGAACTAGCACCTTAGAACCTGTGGATAAGATGTTTGGGTGTATTGTATATACTTTTGTGCATGCATAAGTATGTATGTGTATGTGTGTGTGTGTGTGTGTGTGTGTGTGTGTACCTTGGCTATGTGCCTTAGTAAACTCCAGTGGGCATGAAAAGGAGGGGGAAACATGGCGAACTCATGTCATTTTCTCTATTAACTCTCTGACTTCTCATTACAAAGCCCGCTATTCATCGACACCGAAAATTCCCTCGTTCCTGAACCCCTTCCGCCCCCAAATCCAGCTCCTGGTTGCTCTGCCAGGCTACCATTTTCTTCTTTGCGGGCATCTTATTTACACTGTGCATTCTTGTTGAAGGAAAAGTGGTTTTCAGGTCCCTCGCTCACACATAAACGTGTCGCCTTACTTTAGTGGAGCTCAGGTTCCCAGGAGAAGTTTCTCTGAAGTTATATTTCTGGATTGCAACCTTTGCTGGCCTGTCAGGAATGAAGGCCCCCCCTGCCACCCCTCAAAACTTTAATTTTCTCGTCCAGAGTCTTACTGTTGACATCTTCAAGTTGTGTTTTGAGAAGAATGAGAATGAGAAGTTATTTTTGTTAATTACCTCAGGGATTACTTGTAGTGTGTCTGTTTTTACTCAGTTTATAAATGAGCCTTCCACATGAATGAACCCTTACTACTATTACAATACTGCCATATCACTCAGAGTAGAAAACAAAACCTGAAGGAGCTCATACTATTGTGACCAAAACTGTGCTGTTTAGTCAGAATGTGTCATCTTTTGTTGTGGCAGAATTAAAGCCATACTGGCCATTTGAGCCATAATGTGTAAATCAAGAATTGTACAAACTATGAAGCAACTACCTGTAATGCACGGTGTGTTCTGACACCTTTCTATTGTAGCCAACATGAACTTTTTCAGAAGTTTGGACAATATTAGACAGCTAGTCATCACTCCCCTTGCGCATCACTGAGCCTTCCTCAGTATAGAAGGTTTTTCAATGCATGGTTCAAAAAGTGACAGAGTACAGGAATGTCCCCTACATTTTTACACCACTAGCAAAAATGAGATAATATTTCTAATTCTAATTCTAATTTTTTGATACAATTTACTCCTCAATTGTGTCCAGTTTGATTGTGTCCAGTTCTACCCGCTGGCCAGGTCTTCCCTGTCACACAGTGCTACCCGAGGAGGACCACCCTACCCACTCAGAGAGAGTGATGTCAATATTACTGTCTTAGACTCCTGGTCATGGATGGCTGTGACATCACCTTGGGTCAAACTTGTGACCTCTTGACGATACTTACTTGGTTACAGTGGGTGATTAGAGTTAAATTGGAAATCATTAGATTTGTAACTTAATATGTAAGCTGAATTGTCTGGAAAAATGAAGTGGATAAATCAAATGTGCCATTTGCGACTCACATGGTGAAGTTGGAAATGAAGGCCGAGGGGGGCAGGTCTACCTCAAAGGCTGCCTCCTTGGTGAGATGGAGCTGGTTCCACACTGTGCTCTCCACTGTGGTGAGAGCATAGCGGGAAATGATGGTGCATCGCACATGGTAATCTGTGATCTTCAGCTGGAGGCATGGTGGACACCGAAAGGACACAGACATTTCTCTGATTCTGATTTCAGATCATGAAGATGACTAGAAACAGGTACTTTTCATAGTAAAAGTGCCAAAATAATCTTTCTTTGGAGCAGTGCCATAGAACAAATGTTTCCTATCAGGTTCCTTGAAAGCCCTACATATATTTGTGTTCCCAACACACCTGATCCAACTCGACCGCTAATTAGCAAGCTTTGTCTGGGCTGAAGTGGTTGCGTAAGAGCAGGAAAACACTTAAATGTGCAGATGCCTCCCACCATATAGCCTGCGCTATTCAGCAATTGTATTTGAATTTTTCATTTGATAGTGTCAATGAATTGTAGAATTTGTTGTTTTTTATTTGGTATTTTACTGTGTTTTGCTGCATGGTGTGAAAAAAGGCTGATTTCCTGAGAAACTGAATTTGAGCTTTATCTGGGTAAGCAAGCAACAAACGGTACCGGCAAAAATGGGGAGGACAAAATGTCCATTTCTGGAAGGTGGTTCAGCTGCAGCTTGGTCGCAGCTTTGGCTACAAAAGGGATTTTGACAGCTTTAGGGACTGCTAAAGAGACCAGAATAAAATTGTATCACCATAGCAACAGGAATCAAAACTCAACAGCAAAACACCAAATGGTGTAATTCAATTAATTTTACAACAAAATGCTTATAAGCTACTAGAAACCTCAGGAGATAACAGAGTAGATGTGGTGTCTTTGCACTAATGTCATTTCTTGTTTTATTATGAGCCTATCATGGAGCCAAAATGGGGGAAATTAAGCTTGTGTCTTTGACTAATAAACTCTGAATCCACTCAAATGAGTCCTTACCAAGTGACAATAAAATTCTAATATAAAACTGAATGAATTTATTAATAACTCAAGCTGTACTGGCAGTTGTGACTGCTATGTGAGACTGTGAAAGACCCAGTGAGTCATGTGCACACAGAAAACATCAGTGTTCCTGCATGATTAACACCTCTGCAGTTTTCACTATCACTACTGTTGGCAGACTTTTCTATGTAGTTTCTCAGCCTCGGCTTTCTCAAGTTTTGGTCTAAGGTTGAGGGGGCATTTCTCCCTCCAGCGTGTGTCAGAGGAAGGCCAATGGGAAGTGATCTATGCCTCCACACAGTGTAATGTTTCTATACCTATTTTTAAGAGTGTCCTCAAATGCAAGAATTTATTTAGAAGCAGTAACTTTGTCCATCTCCTGCCATGAGCTCTAGCGTTCTGACAGCAGGCCACAGTAAAGTGTGAGTGAAAAGCTCACCCACAGTTTGCTTGGCTCGTACTCAGACCACAGTGGTCTGGCTACTGATGTCAGGCTATCTGCGAGAATATGAGGGAAAATGTTCTCTTTTATATATGACATGCAGTAGGATAATTATAACTGGTATCACCCGTCATTAAAATACTTGATTACATATATTCTACTTGTTGCTTCACTTCTTTAACCGTGTTGTTATTTAGATTTTATAATGTGCCATTGCACTCTTCCAGTTTTTTTGTGGATTTTCACCACACTGCTATAGAGATCCAGAGTGATTTTGCATCATTAATTTCCTTAATGTTTATTAGGCTCTGTCAGTAGAGCCAAGATTTATGATTGAGTGTCAAAAATTAGAGTCATATTACTAGCCAGCACAATAAACAGTCTTTCTGAAATGAATATGAAATTTTAACCATGTTAGTTCGTGTCACTGGTTACATTAACCCTTAGAACGTGAGTAAATGGTGAATAGCAAATTGTAGCAAAACAGCTTCTTATATGGAAGTTATCCCGATTTGTTTTGAGGTTCAAGGTATCAGATATCAGAGGTGTTTTTGCTGTTTTTTTTATTTGTTGAAATCAGATTTTACTAATGTGCTCCACTAATCTACTAATGAGTTCTAAAGGTTAAGGACATATGAACATATAATACGTAAAGTGGATCTAAAATAATAAAATACAAAATACCTGTAATCTTTTTTTTTTTTAAACGTGACTTTTGATTGCCTTAAAAATGTCTTCTGAGTTTTGATTATGTCGGTAGATAAGGACAAATAGTATTAATCATTAAATCAGTTCATTTTCGCGTTCTCTCACTCAACCTCCACTCACTAAGCAAAAACAGCCAGCTCAGCTGTCTTGGATGCCTTCTCTGACACCAGGAGGAAACTGTGTAGGAGGAGATAGCCCACCATCATCTTTGCTACATTCTGTACATTGACTTCATAAACATTCGTAGTCATTACAATAATTGAGTACAATTTTGTTGGAATTAAGATAGGCAAGAAACTCTAATACCATGCTCGTTCTAAGCTTAATTGTTCATAGCCTTTCTCATAATTTAAGTTGTGTGAACTCACTGATTATTATAGGCCTGTGAAAAAATATATGCCACCACCTGACTTCTGTTTTTTGCATATATGTCATACCTAACTGTAAAAATGTAATTGCCACTCTTTGCCCCCAGGCTGATTATGGCCCAGTTACAACTTCACTTAAAAAGAACCTTCCAGCAATGTTAGGTTGGCTAAATGGCCTTAAGAAGCACCAATCTTCAATACATTAGCCTGGAGAAGTGTTACAAAGGGACCTTTAAGTCTCTGTGACTCCAGAAGTAGACATTTTAAGATAACTATTTGGTATATTTAGCTTTTTTGTTCTAAAGGTGTATGCTTGTTATTGCCCAAGAATGCATTTTTACCACTTTTGGGACACTTGAATAGAAATGAGCTAGATTCTTAGCTGTTGTTATTTTTGTTCCAGCAGGAAACACCCTGAATTGTCAGCAGTTCACTCAAACAAACTCCTGTGATTCTTAAATGCTCACAGCCTGAAATCCCTGGCAGGACAGACCAGCGCACATGTTGTTAAAATTACAGGGACCCCATGGGTTGCATGTTTTCACCAGTAACCACTATTGTGCTATTTCAAGTCAGAATCCAAAAGACCTTCCAAAACCTTCATTAATAATTGAGCTTTACTAATAACAAAAAACATCCATGTAATTCACTTACGGCTGGTTTAGCTGTGTTGCTCTGACGCCTCAGTCTCTGGAGAAGAAACAAAGCCACAGAAGGAAAGGAGACAGCTAATTATTGATATTAAAGTCCAAGAGTACATGACAAATACCCACACTTTGAGTGTTTATACCACATAAAATTATAGAGTTGGGATTTTTTTGTTTAGTCTGGCATTTGGCACAAGTATGAATGACCTGGCGCTGAAACAAACCACGTATTGAAAAAGTGAGAACTAATTCAAGCGTCTGTGGGAAGTAATTTAAACTGTACTTAAAAACTGTGGGAAGTATTAAAACTGTACTTTTGTGCTAGGACACAGTGGCAATTTACTCTAAAGTATAATTTGCATTACCAACACTTGATAACCTGATAATTAGAAGAATAAAACATAATCTAAAGAAAATGTGAACCAGTGGCTCTTTGACGCCAATGTGTGAGGCTTGATGTCGTATTGAAATAGCCTGAATCAAAGCCATTCACAGAATGGCTACAGATGGAACTAAATGTCAGTACTGTACGCAAAGGGCCCGTGAGGGGTTTCAGATGTTAACCTTGCACACAAATCATAGCTGTGTCAATATATTACCACACATCCTGGAGGGATGCTGTAAATACAACGTAAACAAACGGTCGGGGAGGGTGGGGGGGCTGGTACTCAGTGAGTGTATGCCTTGTCTGTGCTGACACTAGTTGAGCATACTTCAGAAAGTCACTTTTGCACACTTGGCACATGTTAAAAAATACATTCTTATCCATGAGGCAGGACAAAATGTAATAAGGGCAATTCTTTCAGTACTGCTGTTAATGTATATATTTCCCAAGTGTGAATATAACAACAACATTTTTGGGGTAGATTTAATCCTAAACCTTGCATCTCCAAAAAAAGGTATCTTTTTACAGGAGAAGGACAAAATGTTCTTAACTATTAATGTGACTCAGTGGAACAAGAAGTTTCCCCTTAGTCATTTTGGAGCATTTTTATTGATCCATTCACAAGTTATGTAAAAAAAACAACAGTATAACAGGTTTTGATTCTACATCAACAATATACTAACTCGCACCCAAAATATTGACTATCCAGCAACAAAAGTGCATCTTTTTCGTCTTAAAGTTGTAAGTAATGTTTTGGCAAGGGAAATATTAAACAGAAATTGAAGATGCATCTGTCAGCATTATCATTAAGATATCCAAATATTATGTTATCCAATAGCAAAAAGTATTAGATTTGAAAATGCTATAAGGCAAAACTTTGCTGAATAACTATCTCTGCAGGGGTTCCTAAGTGGATTTTGACAGCTGGAATAAAATCTTTTGTTTTAAAACCTTCACTATCTAATATCTAAAAAAAGAAAAAAGCAATCAATTGAAAGTTTTTTTAAGGAACCAAAGTGGCTCCCCTGTGAAATCTCTCTAAAGAACTATGTTTAGAACTTTCTTTAAGAAGATCTTTTAGAGTGTACACCCACCTTGAGAGAGGCGCTCTGCTCTTCATATTTTGCCGCACATCCATTGCTCACAATCACCAGCAGGCTCAGCGTAATCCCATAAAGGTTAGGGCCCATTTTCACTGATACTGTCCGTCCCTGCATGCACCTCTCTGGCTTTGGGAGTCCAGTCCTTCGTTCACTCTTCTGCTTCCAACCTCATTCTAACCACATGTGGTGCTTTCTAGGACAGAGAGTCGCTTTTGCAAGAGTTACTCAGACCCCTCCCTTACACTTAAGACATCAAGGTTGTTCCGAGACCACGGAAGGAGAGAGAAAGAAAGAGAGAGTGAGAGACGGAGGAGATGTTAGTGCTGTACAGCTCACATATGACCAGTCTCTCCTCAACGTCTCTGCATGAACATTAGGGGGGTTGTTGTTGGCCTCCATGTGGCTGCTGGAAATTTCGCAGAGTCTTGCCATCAGTTCAAGGATCCACAGATTTTTAACCCATGAAGTCCTGCCCTTTCTGGGATCCACTTACACATGCGTTCCAGTCCATTTTTATTATGAAGTTTGAAGTTATGAAGTTTAATAAACACGGTTATGAGGTTTATTTTTCCATTAGCAGAATCAGAATCAGAAGACTTTATTAATCCCGGAGGTAACTGCTTATGCTACGCCTGCACAGTCTCACAGACACAAAGACAAGAATAATATAAAGTATAATATAAACATAGTCAAAATAAAACACCCTTGAAAACACTCTGTACTATATACACAATATACATAACATGAAGTGACCAGTAAGAGGGGTGTATATAAATATTCATAGATAAATAAGTAAAATTTGTGTTGAAGTCTCTAACACAAATAGAGGTTTGGAGTTGTACTTTGTCTGTTATAGCACTTAACAGTCATTAGTAATATTGCACATGATAAGACTATTTCACATTGTAAATGTAATTGTACATTATACATCATAATTCCTTTTCTGTAACGGCTTAATCCTTACTAGGGTCGCGGGCTCCTGGAGCATGATAATGCTTTTTGCACACAAGAAGAAATCTATACAGCAGGTTATTGCACAGATTACTGTGTGAATGTGTGACAGAGGGAGGATTTATAGAGTGGGAAGGAAGGATTTTCTACAGCTTTCAGTGGAGCACTTTATGCTGGTGAGTCTGTGGCTAAAATGCTTCTCTGTTCAATCACCACACTGTGGAGCGGGTGATCAGCACTCTTGACACTGCAGTCATGCGTCTATAATTGGTGTTATTTCAGTAATAACTTCATACTTTAATAATAAATCAGCTTTATTCAGTATGTTGGCAGATTTTGATACAATGAGGGGATTAAATGATAAATAATAGACCGCAATTAGCTACTAACAGTAATTCTTTGATGGACTAGTTTTTCTAGTTCCCAATACTATATGACCTTCTCACTCCTTCTGAAAATAATATACAGATACATATACAGATATGGCATAAATATCATTCAGTGCACACCTGAAGTTATTTTCTTCCTACTAATTAGCTGAAGCCTATTAAGTTGTAGATTAGTAGAGTTATAATAGAATCATTGCGTTGTATGTACCAGCAACAAAATATATTGGTAAAAATATCAGTTTTTATATGAATGTAAACAGTGATTGCAAAATTTTAGATGACAGTATATTTACAGATACATATCTAAAAATAGAGTGTTGTATGTAAAGCATTGGTATTTCTTTAATAAAAAGAAAACTTTGAAAGTGGTCTGTCAGATACAATTAAAAGAAAATGTACGGTACAAGTTTTTCACATTTGCAGTTTATTGATATTAGTTTACAGCATGAACAGATTTTTTCTGTATTCGCTCCATTAGTAGAAAACCATGTAAAATTTACAGCCATTTAAATTTTGCAAGATATTATTTTTACAATGTATGAGACAAGTTTATTGCTAGTGTTGGGAAACTGGTTGTGACAAACATGTATTTATGCTTGTTATGTATTTATATTTGTCCAAAATCATGTTTGGTAGCTGTCCGAGGTACTAAAGTGACCCTGTAATGATCTGATTCAGTCCAAAGAAGAATCAATAAAAAAGCCAAACATTCACAGACACTTGTTCTCACAGAAGGGTTTTCAATTTATTCTTGGTCAAGGCACATGTCTCTCTCTCTTTCATTCTCTCTCTCTCTCTCTCTCTCTCTCTCTCATTCTCTCTCTCTATGTCTCTCTCTCTTACAGACTCTCCTTAAAGTTGAGGTCATTTGTACAACCCCTTTTTGTAAACCTTGTTAGCCTGTATTAGGCATCTTGATATCTAATCATGTGCTGATTTATCTTAATTACTGCAAAACATAACTTTTAATGAAAACCTGTACCAAAACGATATCATCACATGATGCTATTGTCTGCAATCTTTCTGCCACTGTTAGAAATGTTCTGGGACGGTCCGGAGGGCTTCTTCTGGCTTTCTTGTGACATCCACATTCTAGAAAACAAATAAACATCCATTCAGATCAGCTGCTGAAAGTGATGACTGGTTATATAGTCAAATATTCTTCGGCTTACCGCAGGCTTGTCTCTGTGTGTGTTGACTGCTTTGATGTTTAAATAAAAAGACTCTACTTTACATCCTACAAAACAGCAAAAGAGAAAACATTCGAACCTTGTTTTGACCTGTAAATGTAATTATTAGTGTTTATGCAGGACACAAATGTATTTAAAATTAGGCTGTTACCATAGGCCACTGGCGTCAGTTTGAGGACAGTATGGAGGGGACATTTAAGATACGGGAGTTCATCTGTGGAGAAAACAAAATGACTCACTCACTTGACATTAACATGATCTATTTGTTACACACGAGTAAATGATTCAAAGACAACATGGACAGCCTGTGCCTGCGTCCAACCTGAGCTTTTGTCCAGAAAGTAGGCCAGCAGACAACGCATGACAGCCTGGTGGCAGATGACCAGCACATTCTCCTGCCTCTCCAGCTCCATGATGACTGGCTCAAGACGATGCATCAAGTCTTCATAGGACTGCAGAGAATGAAAATTCTAAAGTAATGTGGCCATTTTTGTCATCCATGAACACACCACAACACAGCACACAGTGTGAACTTCTTTTCTGCATTTAACTGGGTCACCAAGTGTAGCCGTATGAAGTCAGCGACACAGCACCCATGGAGCAGTGTGTGGTGACAGTACATTGCTCAAGGGTTCCTCAGTGGTGCCACTGCCAGTCCTGGGATTTAAACCCATGATCTTCTGATCACAGGGGCAACTCCCTAATGTCCACCAAGCGAATTATAATTATAAAATTAAATAATTATACCTATTACCTATCCATACAAGTATGGAAACCATCCAAATGACAGTTCTGAGTTTTGCAAAACATAAATCTCACTTTAAAACAAAAGGGGGCTCTGATTGTGGTCTTTATGTCAAGAAAAGAAGACCCAGCAAAAAGAAAGTGTCATACAGTGTACTCCCTGGCTGCCCAGTGCTGCCTAAGTTGGCGGCCAGAGATGGACTTGACTGATCCTTAAGCACAGCAGCAATGTGGCAAAGCAGGGTGTGGCCCTCAAAGTAAAACATCACTTGTCCCTCATTGAACCGCATTAATTCCAGAGCTGCATTCTGAAAACTGGGCTGCACCCAAGAAAGGCAGTGTTTTCACTGCACACCTGATCTAACTAATCATCAAACACTTTTTAGCCCATCTTTTTTTATCTACTGATCTTTTTTATCTACTGATTCAGAAAACATAGGAGAATTATTTTTCATTTTATTTTTTAATTTTACATACTATATGGAAATTACTTGAGTTTTGCATTTAACCCATTCACCTGAGTGAAGCAGTGGGCAGCCGACAATGGCGCCCGTGGAGCAGTGTGTGGGGACGGTACTTTGCTTAAGGGTAGCTCAGTAGTGCCACTGGCAGTCCTGGGATTCGAACCCACTACTTTCCAATTGCAGGGGTAACTCCCTAAACACCAGGCCACCAGCTGCCCCAAAAACCTGCCCCTGGTTAGAGATGCCACGAAGGAGGTGGAAATGCCTGTATGTGTTGTAGGACTTCTTCCACTCCCGTCAGTGGGAGTGCTAACCTTCTCTTCTTTCATAGAACATACTGATAAACGAGCAGGTGTGGGCACTGAGTGGTAGGACGGGATGGAGAGTAAGAAGTCAACAGAAAGCACGTGGCGGAAAGCATGACAAAACCCAATGCCACATGTTCAATGTAAATAAGGGCAAGAAGTAACAAAGAAGCAGAAAACAGAACAGTGAGTGACAGGAAGGAGTGAGGCAAAACGGCACGAGGCTGTTAAAGGCCATTTATAATATAAATACATATCAGTGCTGTTCAAACATCGTAATCAGAGTTTAAAGAAATCATCTTTATGGCTGATTTTTCATACCTCCCCCTTGGGATATCGGTACCGATACTTGTCTTGGTCTCTCATGGCAAACTCCTCGGGGTAGTTCTCCTGGATCTCTTCATACGACATCTCCTCACACACTCCCTAACAAATAAATATGACTTCATTCAGCACATACTTTACATGGCATGTAATAAATATGAAAAAAATATTGTACATTGAAAAAGCCACAACTTACAGCATCAATCTCATTGAGTGCTTTCCACTGTTCATAAGTGACGCCCAGAGCCTCGGCCGTCTGTATGGTCCTTTTCATGTGGCTAGTCCACACTTTGAGGTCCTTTATGGCCTGATTCCTGATGAACTCTGACAGAACACTGGCATACTGACAGACAGAGCAGACAGGCTTTAGTCTATTTATCACATTACCAAGTCAACGTGGAACATTTTGCTTCACATTTTTGCTGACTCTGAACAATGATAGAATTGACCTGAGGAGGCTAGCAACTAATGACATTTCCTCACTTCCATGCGCTCTAGTACAAATTTGGATGGATTTGTACATACAGTATCTGTTTATTTCTAACTGCTAAAACTACTAATAATTAACATTACACTAACTATAATTTCCTAAGTCCATTTGTGCTTGATTTCTTCTTGTTCTGTTGCTGACAGCATCTGAAACACACCTATCACCTTTGATCTTTAGTATTTTACTTTAGACCAGAAGGGTCTCAAAAAGAGAAAAACAGTAAAGTTTAGTGTTCATGCTGATAGAGGCTGCATGTAAAGCCATCCCTGGTCAAATAGCATTGCTGTTATTTTACGTGAACATAAGGTTCCTCAACAACCAACAAACTTAAATATGGCATTCTCTGCAGATGGTAGTGCTGTGTTTAACATATTGGAACAAAAATAAAACACAAAATGTGTGCTATTAGGGTGGAAGGGCATGGTGTTTGTCACGGTTACTGGCTTAAACCAGGGTGTTGAAGGCACAGGCGCAGGTAGACATCATGATTTTGAAGATTTTAT
>JBBJLS010055646.1:0-13158 GCA_037577275.1 Bryconaethiops microstoma
TCATACTGTCTGCAATGAAATAAAAGTTAAGGGACATTTGTGAATTACTGCTTAATTTTTTTATTCACATTTTCCACTCTGTCCCAACTTTTTCTGATTTGGGGTTGTATATTCTAATGAAATATTGCAAAACGAATCTGTTTACAGCTATGCACTCATATCTGCACTTAACCACAATCTTTACCAAACTAGGTCAGGCCACGGCTACAATAAGCATATAAGCTAGCGGCCAGCCTAGGGCCTTGCTATCACCAGGTCCTCTCCTCAAAAATCTTTAACATAGTTTATTAGTCATTATAACCGTTCATCAGTCTTGGCATAATGTATAATTAATATTATTATATAATATTAAAACAATATACTTCAAACCAACAAGCTCTTCCTCCTCAAGGGAGCTCATGGATAAAAGAGATTCAAGTACTGAAATGAAAATAAAAATGGATTCATCTAGAACCAACATGTGAGATAGTTAAAGTCCTGTCTATATTTCAGTCCAATCAGATGCAGAGGTAATTACCAAGAACACTGACATTTTTTTGCTCCATGTTAAAGCGCTCCTTTTGCTCACACTTTAGCTGCAGGTGAATAGTCAAAAAAATGATGTCTTATGTCTTTTCCTAGCCACTTTTCCCCGACCTCAATGGAAAAAGTCATGAATTCAAAGAAAATATGTGAAGGAGATTTCACGAGGACTTTATCTCACTGTCAAATCTGTGCCAGTCTTGAACATTAGAAAAGGAACGCGAAAGATACAGATGGCTTTTCAAATGTCGTTTGTGTGTTGGGGTGTAAATACATTAAGGAAAATACAGATTCAAACCAAAGTTCCCCCTTCTGTCAAATTTAGCAGCCTTCATCATCCTCCAAACAGGGGGCATGTCACATCATTACCTCTGAAATCTATGTCTATGGGCTTCTGTGGGAAGCTGGGTCAGACATGTATATGTTGTATGTGACTAAGAAAATGCTCCCAGATTTTACAGCTTTAGCCATAGTTTTTCTTTCCAGTCATGCTCACATAGGTACGACCCTATAGATAATGATCTAACCTGCCCTCTTCAGGTTAGATCATTATCCCACTCTATGTTGGAAGTCACTTTGAAAATGTTGCCAAAACATTTTTTTAAAATAGTAAACACTGAGAATTAAAAACATTGAAAAGCAAATTCGATGTCTCGATTAAAAACACTCAGGTACTGGATTTGTGTACACTGTCCAGTAGTGCTCAAATGTCATCAGATGTCCTGCTCGGTAAAGCAGACCGTGTTATCAGCTGTTACAAGCTTTTGGAACCAGAAACAGAAATGCTGATCTGTGGGGTTAGTTTTTAAACTGCATCAAAACAAACTCCACCCCACTCCCCTCATGCTTGCTGGGGAGTGATTGGGAGTTTGTGTGTACTTTCAGTTATGAACTTTCAGTAGATAAATTCTCTTTTACAGTCAGGCAGCCCACATGGCCACAAAACAGGAAGTACATCGGACACCGTGTGATGAGAGTAAGGGGTAGTTTGCCATGGCAGCCAAAGTCGGAAACACTTTATAAATAGTAGTGCGAAACAGTCGTTTCTGGGAAAGCGTTTTAATGTGACCAGCAGAACAGTTTTACAATAAGGAAAGTACTGTACAAGCTCGTATTACAATTAGTAAAGGTGTGTATGTATATACAAAATATAAGGCAATAGTTTATAGTAGAACATATTAAATAGATAAATGTAACTTCAATTATAGATAAAGCCTTTGTTATTGAAAGTGTATGTATATACAGAATATAAGGCAATAGTTAATAGTAGGACATATTAAGTAGATAAATGTAACTTTAATTTAATTAAAGATAAAGCTTTTGTTTTCAGAAAGAAGGCCCAGCAGCAATTTGTTTCTGGTAATTACTTATATGAAAATTCATATGTACATTCCACAAAAATAGGCTGAACAGTTAAGCTAATAGAAAATCTTTATGGATAACTATTGATTTAAAGGAGAATGAAAACAATATTCCCAAATATTTCAATTTTCAACTTTCAACCTTATTAGTTATTTCCAACCATTTCTATTGATCCTAATGAAATTTGGCACTATGTAACAGCCTGAGATTTTCTAATTATGTAAAAAAAACAAAATGCAATGTTATTTCTGACATCAGCAATATAAATCTTAATTACTAACATTATAAAGCATTCTTTATACATTTTTTTTTATTATGTTGGTCTCATGGTTTGTTCTTTTTGTTCGTTTTGATGGTCTCATAGGTGTCCTCAGCACGATGTGTAAGTCCCTGAGAAAGAGAGAGGAAGAGAGATAAGTGGAGGATGTGGCATTTCCAAAGAAGCCATACTGGTCAAACCATATGTCTGGTAAAGAGACTCTTAGCAAGCTGTAAATCCACATAAAAAAAACGGATTTAATGTAAAGCAAAAACACTGAATTGGCATAGAACTGAATTTGCATTGATACCGATTGTTTCACTCAACATTCAGACCAATGTCTGGAGACTCGTACAAGGACTTTTATTTCTTCAGGGAATCGAACCAACAATCTTCTGAATGTGGTGTGACTGCATTTCTCACTGCACCATCCTTTTCAGTTCTCTTGCATGGATATACATAGCCCTGCATACAGAAGATTGGTGGTTTGATTCCCACTGACGCTGCACTGACCTTAGATAAGTCTTTAAACACTTGTCTACCACTGCAAGTTGCTCCTGATTGCAGTTTTTCAACATTAAATCAGTCTCAGGACTGACGTCAAATCAGTAGATTTTCAACTATCAGCAGGTGCTGCTGATTCCATGCTGGACTGAGATTCAGCGCGGTTGATTGTCCATCATTGAAACAATGGTCAATACAATGAGCAATATCAATGCAAACTGAACAGAGATCAGAGATGTTGATTCAGTGCTTTTGCCAGCAACAAATCATGAATTCAAAGTGCATGTAGAAAAAAACAGAAATGAAATAGTAAGTAGTAGATATTAACTGTTTTTTTTTTATTCTCCCTTGCTCTATTTACAGCAACGGAAACCAGAGTGATGGAGGTTTCAAGTGCATTGTGTGCAGTGGCTTAACCTAATGGGCAAAGACACTTTACACTATCTGAAGTTTCTTTAAGCTGTTAAAAGGCTTCCTCAGATCTCTTTCAAACATGGCTCTCTAAGGAACCAAACGTTATTTTATGGCTTCTCTCAAAGAATGTTTTGTGGCCATCTTTTAAATGCAGTGTAACTAAAAAGCTGAGCTCAGATAGGCTTGTCATAGTCAAGCAAAAAAATCATCAAAAAATTGCATCAAATGCAAAAATATCTGTGTTATGGATTATGGGTGTTACCTATTAAACATGCAGTAAAAATGGTTGAAAGAAAAGTATTTTATTTTTCTACAAGTGACTTTTAGTGTAAAGGTAATTGAAATGCCTATGTAAGTAAAGACAGTGCATGAAAGGGCTAAAATGTTATCTGGCGTTTTAACAGCAGAATCTTGCTGCACTAGCAGGAAAGGCAGAGCCTCACTGTTCGTTCAAGTTATTATTAAACCAAGAATGAAGTCATCATAGAGTAGCTATAGACCACATGCAGAGGAGCTCAAAGGTTTGCATACTCCTTGTCAAAGTACACGTTTAGCTGATTGGACGCATCCTTTACAGGCAACAAACAAATATTAAAATTTAAAACACTACAAGTGAAGAGGGTAGGTCATATTTAACTAAATATTTCACAATGAATCTATGTCAGTTACTGATATTCATACAAGTATTTTTGTAAGTTTTGTATAAAAACACCTAAATGTTAAAAAAAAAGATTTTGAGAAGATTTAACTGTCGAGTTAAAAGGACAGTAAAATAGTCGTCAACAAGCTCAAGTCGTCAACTCAAGTTAACATAGAAAATAAAAGTTCAATGACGAAGAGGAAGTGGTGTTAATAAATTAAATGCTTTTCCACCAAAGCATTCTAGTCATAAACTGCGCTTTTAGATTACTGCACCCATTTTTTCTATAATATGTAGGCAGAATGCTTCTGAACTGCACTTGAAACTGTTGCAAAATGCATAATACATCGGGACCTCAAATTTATGCACATCTATGTTCCCTCAAAGAGGAGTTATGACCATTTAGAAACATCTCAATGTCTTCAGAGTTGCAAAAAGTAATAATGGCATTTCCTAGCATCTCATACCCATTGTCCCGACTGCTTTCAGTCAAAACTATACTCTGATACCTACTATACTATGACACCAAGTCATCCTAAAATGATCAGAAGATTGGTGGTTTGATTCCCACTGACGCTGCACTGACCTTAGATAAGTCTTTAAACACTTGTCTACCACCGCAAGTTGCTCCTGATTGCAGTTTTTCAACATTAAATCAGTCTCAGGACTGACATCAGATCAGTGGGTTTTCAACTATCAGCAGGTGCTGCTGATTCCATGCTGGACTGAGATTCAGCGCGGTTGATTGTCCATCATTGAAACAATGGTCAATACAATGAGCAATATCAATGCAAACTGAACAGAGATCAGAGATGTTGATTCAGTGCTTTTGCCAGCAACAAATCATGAATTCAAAGTGCATGTAGAAAAAAACAGAAATGAAATAGTAAGTAGTAGATATTAACTGTTTTTTTTTTATTCTCCCTTGCTCTATTTACAGCAACGGAAACCAGAGTGATGGAGGTTTCAAGTGCATTGTGTGCAGTGGCTTAACCTAATGGGCAAAGACACTTTACACTATCTGAAGTTTCTTTAAGCTGTTAAAAGGCTTCCTCAGATCTCTTTCAAACATGGCTCTCTAAGGAACCAAAAGATATTCTACTATACTCTGATACCTACTATACTATGACACCAAGTCATCCTAAAATGATCATTATTACACATGACTAGGATGTTTGACCCAGTTGTGTTGACCAAAGTATTCTGTAGCCGAGAGAGGGCTAATGTGTTGATTGGTGCTGCTTTCTATGCTCACACTCATAAAAGAGAAGTAAAACTTACTTCATAAACTCCTTCTTCTGCTGCTTCTTTCTGTAAAGTTTAAAAGAACAAACAATTCATTAAAGAAAATAAAAAGTGCAATCACTCACATGCTGTTTCTACAGTGCAATGAATAAACCTGAATTGAACCGAATGCCCCAATTATCTTATGAATACATATGAAGTCATGATGAATGCCTCCTGTGGATTTTTAGAGTGTTTGATGAGTTTGAGTGTGAGTCGTTTTGGACTAGGCTTAAAGATTAGTCCAGTGCAACTGTTTGCACACCCCTGGTCATTTCTTTGTGATCTTCTATGTAAAAACAGGTATACACGCTCTACAAAGAACATATTTCTACACATTTTAATTCTCATGTTTTTTTTTTTGTTTGTTTTTTTTAATTTAACACACTGGGAAAAAACTGCATGTGCAAATGTTTTGACCTTTGTATTATTCTAATATGTTAATCGTGCACTAAAATTAGCAGGAAAATGTCATATTTGTGTTTGTTCTCTTTAGAGGATGTGTATTTATTTTAAGCGCTTCTTTAAAAGTGCTTTTAGCCTGCAGAAAATAAGAAGTGCTGAAATAGACAGAATGAAGTGCGAGACAGGAATGGAGAGTGTGATGCTATAACAGATCATTTAAGATAAACTGTCAGATTTTGTTAAACTGACATTCTGCACACCCACATCAGTGTTGCTCAATGAAGGTCCACAGAAACCACAAAGTGTGAGTTTACATGCTGCTGTTTTAGTACAACCTTGAGTTAAAATAAATTAGAAGTGCTGCTTAAACGTATCAAATTGTATTTTCGTCCAAAATACTGAGTGAGTCCTAAGCCTAGAAATTTGATGGAACTAGAACACCGTTATCTTTACTTAGCTGTAGGCCACACAGTACGAGTAAATTGCCCGCTTGATTAAAATGATCAAATATTAAAACTGATTAAAATTGCTAAGACAATACACACTCCTTTACACTCCTTTACAACTAGGCTAGTAAACCCACCATAGGCTGGACTTCTCAATTCACTGCTAACGTAAGCTAAACATAACGCATGCTGTAACATATCAGATGAGGGACCGCTGGTAAAAAAGAATATACTGTTTAAGGCATGGCCTCATGTAGTGCGCCACTCATCTACACTGATGAACTGAAATTTATCAGTACAGTACAATCTTAATGTTTAATTTGAACAGTAGTGATGTGCAATAATAAAATTATCTATAATATATGCTGGCTGCTGTCTAGAAGCAACAGTTCAAAATAAATTAAATCAAAAGAAATAGCTTTATTTCTGTAGTTTCAGCATCTGTGTAGATCAATTATATAATACCCTTTTTTCTTTGGTGTGAAAAGAAGAAAACAGAACCAAACTATCCAAACAAATCAAGCTCTGTCAGGTTTAATAGACATTCTTTTTGAATAGAGTAGCAGTGCTCAGGAAGCATGGGTTCATTTTATTAATACATATTTAAATCAAGTACTGTGAGTCTGTGATATATTAGATAATGATTTTGATACTGTTGTGTATGAGTGCCCCCAGCACTGATCACATGTGCCAAAGTACTTATGCCTGCTTGAATCCTAAACAGCCAGCGAGACAAAAAGTAAAAGACTCAAAGTTCAGTTGAAGAAAGCGAGCAGTGAATTCTTCACGCAGTAAAAAACAGCCATTTTTATCAGTACACATTTCCTATTTTGGCTGGTACTTTCTTCCTGTTTTTTTTATCCATTGGCTCCTGCTAGATGAGAATCTTTCATAAGCCAAATCATTAATGTTACCACTAAATCACCATTCATTATTGTGTGTGTGTGTGTGTGTGTGTGTGTGTGTGTGTGTGAGAGAGAGAGAAAGATGTACTTTAAAATAGTTACTGAACAATGCACTGCATGACAAAGTATGTGGACACCCAAACACCACATTCATGTGGTGTTTGAAGGGGAATGGATAAGTGAATGGTTTGAAAACATCACTGGTATGGGTTTAAATCGCTTTGTACTTTGAAATTTCTTGGATGGTAAACATAAGGCCACACTTTCTGACATTAAAATATTGCCAAATATGACTTTCCGGTTAACTACATGTATTCCTTACTGCAAATCTCAGTGATTTCATTTTTGAGTTTTTATTTTTCTGTCGAAAGTTCATAATTTTCCATTTTCAAATAGAAAAATCCATCACTGTAACATCAATCTTTGTGCAAGGACCGGTACACTGTGTTTATGAAAATGGTAAGACATGGCAGATTTGTTGGTGTGGGTTATGTAGCACGTATCTGCTCTGGGCCAACATTAAAGATACTTAATGAAAAGATATCTAAAACCCTCAATTTTATGAGTTAAACCATTCGTTTTTATTAGTATGTACTTGAGTCTTTAAAGTAAATGAAAGTATATTTTTGACCCTATACATCCACTTTTAAATAGGTTAGAAAATCCCATTTAGGTTGCATTTATTTAAATCTAGACCTCAAATTTACAACTAAGCACCGGTAAACACAATCCTTAACAACATGCAAATATTTACACATTATCCTTACACAGGATGAAAATACTGTCATTTTTTTTTTTTTTACGAATGAAGATATGAATAGAAAACAACATCTTTCAAACATTCCTACCTTTGCATGAGAGTTATTCCTTGCAGTTTTATTCATTAACTGTGAATGTAAAACACATATTTATTTAACATAGATGAGAACGAGGTTCACACGCAGTGTTAATACAGACTGCTTAGATAAATATTGAGAAATCGTATTTTTTACTATATTCACAACAAGCATAATAAATAAAATGATAAAGACTATATTAAAGTGAATACCTTCATTCTGCAATAAAGCACTGTTAGAACAATTCCATAGATGAACAGTATGGCATCCAAGATATAGCAGACTCTGGGATCATCCAAAGCGGCTTTCAAAAGGAAATAAAGAAGTAGTAATATTAAAGAATGTTTTTCCTCATTCTCAAATAGGATCCTTTAATGTGATATGATGGTGATGATGATGATGATTATTATTATTATTTCTATTATTGGACATGTGCATGCATAGCCCTTCCAGATTTAATTATAAAACTGGGTAAAAGTCAAAAGAAAAAAGATAATTTTAACACTTTTCTTGTTTGGTCACAGTTGCAGTAAATAGAAAATTAACAAATATTAATGCTACTCTTAGGGCATTGCGTACGCATGTTAGGGTCGTATAACTCTTCTGCTACTGTCATGTTGAAAGCTTGTTCTCACAACCGAAGCTTGTTTATTTGAAAGACTTTGTGATAATTATAGTTCATACCACGTATGGACTTTATCTTTCTAACAAACTGAGCCTCAGCCTTGTGGTTGTGAGACACTTTCTTGTCCCATGAAGGACAAATTAGTTTTTTCTTCATTTTTTTATCTGAGTGGTGAATGTTATTTACGTGTTACAGAGCTCTATATTTATTATTTATCTTTATAGTGACTTCAAAATAAAGAGAATAGACAGCTCAGTTGAGACTCAGTTACTTTACTGCTGCAAGTGTTCAACTAGACTAAAACCACCAAAGGCGTCTACACTGTGCAGAAGTATTGGTGTGAGGCATGAAGACATGCTGTTGACCAGGAGCGGAACTGAAAAAAAATTCAGCGGTGGTGCAAGGCTGATAGCTGGATTGCAGTGTATAGTGGTCTGTTGCAGTGTATAGTGGTCTGATCTATCTGTCTGTCTGTCTGTCTGTCTGTCTGTCTGTCTGTCTGTCTGTCTGTCTGTCTGTCTTTTAAATTTAGTAGAGATAGTCAAGTAGTGCAACAGTGTATAGTTCACATCGCAACTGACAAGAAGATGTTTTCTCAAAATAACATGAAGGCTTTCACAAGGTTATCTTCAAAACTGTGAAAGACAAATGCACTTCTGTGTGAAACCACAGGACAAACATGCATGGGTCACTTCGTGTTTTACAGCAGCGCCAGTCACTTTAGCCAAGAAGCATGTGACCTCTAAAGTACTAGTTACAGGCTTCATCCAGAGTTTGTAGGAAGAAGGCATAACCCACAAACATTGCCATTGTTGTTTCCATTTTCTGCGACACAGACATCAAGACATCGATAAATCGTCAGATTTTCTTTTGACTTTTTTATACAAAAACACCTATTAAACAACTTTGAACAGCTATATTTAAAAAATGCAAGAGGGCTGTTTCTGAAACGTGTGCAGTAAGGCACCACGCTACCTTAATTAATGGAACTATTGTTGAGGGCGGAAAAACATTTAAAAGATTACTGTCTATTTGTGCATTACTGTGTTAATCATATGTAGGTGTTCAGAGACTATTATAGGCTGTTCCACTAGTCTGGTTGAGAATTCAAGCTGGTATGATTAAAGAGAGAGTCAGAGAGAGTCCAGTGTCAGCTCCAAAAGAGCAGCAAGCACTTTCGTTAAAGATGAAGATAAAAATGTCCTGAAAAATGTCCATTCGCAGCCTGGGCAGAGAAACGGACTGTAGCAGTTTTAAGTGCGCTACTTTGGTTTTTAATTCAAGCAAAAGGTGGCTTGCAAAATAAAATGCCCTTCAATACCCTGACTTGTTTACTTTAATTAGTTATTTAATCACAGTTGCCTGGCTGGATGCTAAAATATGTGAATGACATTGTGGAAAAAGTCGTTTCACTTTGATTTGATTCCTCATTTGAAACTGTTACACTTAAAAAGTACTCCAAACGATGCAGTAAAGTTGCAATAAGGTTGTATTCCCTGAGAGTGAGGTATTTTAAAGTTTTAGTCAAGCCCCCACTCAAACTCCGACATAGAAAGAGCCAAAACATAATCATTTACTTACAGTTTGACTTAAATTAGTGTAAACCCTAAAACAATAATACAGGATTTGGGTAGCCAAATTATAAAAGTTATCACATTTATATATACCCAAATCAATACTGAACTATTAATTTGTTCACTCCATGTGTTTTTGTCTTTTATAAATCTAAGAGGGGCACTGAATTGTCAGTCATCATAACCACCCACATCTTAACATCCAGTGTCAGGCAGGATCTAAACAATACACAGCTAATTAAAGTGCTAAAGGCTTTTCAACTTACCGACACTGCCAAAGTTCATCCAGAGAGGGAGAAGAGAAAAGATGGAGAGTCTGCCCATTTTCAAAGATTAACTGTAGGCCTTACAGAGAAACAGAACCAGACTGCAGCGATGGACAACTAGCTCAGTGGCTTTCAGGAAACTGACATGAAGAAGCGTGAGAGGTGTACAAGGGGAAGTTGTGGTCGGCATATGTCCGCCAACTCCACCTCACAGTGACGCAGTGAACAAAAAATGTTTTAAGCTCTACACATCACATGCGTTTTCCATTGTCACAATGTAAAAGTCTACTACAAAGCTTTGGAGCAGCAAAGTGACAAATTAATTTAAAATCTAAGAATGGGCGGCATACATTGTGTGGAATTATAGTTACCAGTGATGCACACAGGCAGTCTGTGGAATAGTGGCTGTACCAAAAAGGTTGGCACCCTCCAACACACACACACACACACACACACACACACACACACTCACATATAATAAAGGTTTATCTTATCTTATTTTACATTGGTTATTACAAGACATTCTGCTCACTGACATGAGTTCACTAAATCACCTGGTTAAAACAAAATAGAGTGAGGAGACTTCATTGGTGATACCAATGTGTAATTTACTACATTTTACACTATTAATTTGGACAAGAACATGTTGAAGGGAACACAGAATGAGAGAGAAATCGCAGTAGAAAACTGAGAGCTGTTCACATATCTTTTTGAGGCCTCTTTAGCCTTTACAGCCTTTGGAGATATCTTTAAATGATGAGGACATACTTCTACCACACATACCACACATCTGCTGCTACCGTTACCCACACAAAGCATTTACTATTATGAGGCCTACCTAGTGACAAATTTATACAGTTGGTAATTTCCCATGAAAGAATTACATTCAGTAGAATGTCTATAGCAGATTAGTTAAACACACATTGTCACAAAAAAGTCTTTGCTAGTACGTATATACGTATGGCCCATTATGTTTTATGCATCACAGTATGATACATTTCCATGAAGAAGTAAAAACATTTGACAATTTTTTCTAGCTTTCACTTTTTGGTCAAAGGCCAACTGCCAAAACAAAACTGCACCAACTGGTGAAAGCAGACTAACACAAATACCTACAGAATGTCACAGGAGTGACTTAAATGTAACTTTAGCAGAAAAGAACTGGAACACAGGTTTAAAGAGAACACAGACCTCCTCAGATAATTCCAGATATTGCCTCACCTGGTCCATCAAGCTAAATGGTCCTGAGTGACCCAAACTGTCCAAGCTCTCTTTTGGGATGAAATTTTCTTTTTAGATGTTTTCTGCTAAAATAGACAGCCATGACATTTGGTGTGCTCCCAGAACAAACACAATAGTAGTCACAGCTATTTTTGCCAGAAGACTAATATTTGAAGTTCAGAGTCAGAATCAGAAAACATTATTGACCCTGGAAGAAATTGCGTAGACACATAGAAACACAGGGAACAAAATAAAGTATGAAGTCTAAATATACAATTTAAAATATAAAGTCTATAAAATATAACTTTATAAAACATTACAAAATATAAAGTCTAACTTGGCTCCTCCATCATTCTATTTTCAGTGGATTTGTTATATACAGCATTTAAGATGGAAAAACTCAAATCTGAGATTGGACAGAAGACTTTTATAAAAAGACACATGACTTCCCATTTATGAATTCTTTTGGAGAGAAGTATTTCACATGAATATGTACTATTACTGCTTTTTCAGTATGAAGGAGTTGTATTATGTATGTATGCAGACTATTATAGTAGTATGATGAGGCTTATTGTTTCAATTTTTATAATCATTCTTTTATAAAAGGCATTCACTCTACTGGTATTTTCTCACAGATGTGTGTGTCTACATGTACTTATGTAAGTATGCGTGTGTATGTATGAATGCAGTGTTGTGTGTACACTATAACACTTATTTACTGAGAGGAATACAGGGGGTCCTCAAGTTACGCCACACAGCCGTTCCTTCGACAGTGATGTAACCCGAATTTTGGTGTAAGTTGAAACACACTCTAGTCTAAGTCACTTACCAATCCTAACACAGCTGTAAAATCATAAAAAACACAACCAAGCCACAGAAAAAGGAAAACTCCCTCGCTCATATGCCGCTTTGCTGCGTATTCTTCCACCGTGCGTGACCAAACTAGTTCGCCCACTTAGTCCATAAGTACGAGGCTAACTATGTAAGCCGAGTGGGAGTGAGCATTGTAAACTCGAAACATTGTATGTCAAGACTGTTGTAACTCGAGGGCCCCCTGTATACTCATATTTAGTGAACTACATTCAGTTGTACTAATCTACTAATCTACATAATCAATTTAATGTATTGTTTCATCCATTGTTTTTGTGTTTAAAAGCTAGATCTTCATGTGGATAATCATTTGGACAATCTGAGTAAAGTTTGTTGTGTCTTGTATCTCAGATAACAGATATTACATCTGACACCACAAACCTTTATATATGTTTGAAATCTGGATGCATTTGACTCTCCACATGTCTCACAAGGCTCAAAATGTTAAATGAGACTCCCAACCACCATACTGGGGAAAGAAAATATACTGTAGGATCTAGTTATCGAGATTTATTGCATCTCTTATTGCATTCTCTCTACATAATAACATTACCAACATAAGAATTACTGAAGATACACTTACAATGCTTTTTGGGCACCTAATGGCTCCACTTGTAGAAAACACTATCTGTCATGATATTGTATTCATTATTCAAATGTATTCACTAAATGTTGTCTAGTCCTGTTGTTTTGTTGCTCGTGTTTTTAATAACCAAATTAAGTAAAATCACCTGCCTCACCACCTCATTGCATTTGCAGTAGTTAAACTGGATAAAATGGCAAAAAATTTGAATCTGTTCTGAACTATGTCGCGGCAAAAGCGATGACTTTTAGGTGAGAGAAGCACTCTAAAGAAGTACAAACGACTGTATTTTGCTATAATAATTAGAAGTCCGTTTATTACATCTGCAGATGGAGACAACAAAATCCGGGCAGTCCGGACCTATAGTCTAACAGATAATAGAACAAACACAATACTTATAGAAAAGCGTTATCATGTGATTCTGTAAAGCCAACTCCCCAGA
>JBBJLS010055657.1:0-13158 GCA_037577275.1 Bryconaethiops microstoma
ACTTAAAGAATCAAGTAATGAACAAATGAAAGAATAAATGATTAACAATGATGAAAATGTAAATTTTCTCCAACACAATTAGCTACCTTCCTGGGGATGTGTTCCTTCTGTCGGTCGTTTATTCCGAACTTTTCCGAGCTGGAAAGCCCTTTGACGGCTATAACAAAACGCACCGTGACCGCTCGTGGTGAGTTACAGTGGACAGACGAGGCTCATGTGTCGTTTGAAAATCTTGCCGTAACAGTAACCAGCTTTCTAGTTCCCCCAGGGTAATTTCTGCATTTAGCCAATCTTAAAAATGGTTGAGTCTCCTCTTTAGTTTACTACATACAGAACGTGTGTGAGACTCCCCCTACATTTCTGTCTGGCCCCTGTTGTTGTAACATTTCTCAAGTAGGTGTGCTAGATGCACTAGGTGTACTTCTTTTAGGTGTACCTAGGGTGTGTCCAATAGTGGATGTGTTTTGTATGCAGGACGCCATTCAGGAGTCCCTGTTTCAGTACATTTTTCACATTTCCTGTCCAACTACCACTCTCAACTCAGAAGTGCATCAGACCTATGTAACACAAGTGGCCGCTCACAACACAAAGAGAAAAGTGGACAGCAAGTAGGGGTTTTTTTTCAGTTGGAGCACAGTCACTCTCAGCTGGGTCAGCCTCAGTGAGCCAATTGGCTAGTCGTGCAATGTGATGCAAAACTCCTTTGAATGTGTGTACATTCGCAGAATATAAGTAAGTTAAACCATTAACTTACTTATGTCCTTTGAAATACTGACATAATTACACTGATGCATTTGCAGTACTGACATAATTACATTGTTTCTTGACACATTCTAACCACTTTAACTACAATTTAATTTTATGCATTTGAATTTATTTTGCAATCCCGCAAACTTAGTGTAGTGGCCGTTGATACATTATGACTCAGTTACTTGTTTTAATGCTAACACTTCTACTCAATTATATTCTTTTGAAAATGAACATGAAAAGGCAGTCCACACCTCAGACCCTCAAAATGCAATCTTGTGGTTAAGTTTATTTTAGGCCAAGAATACATCTTTCAATTTACTGCATTTGGGTGGTTGACATATTTGGCTGAAAAAAGTTTTTTTTTTTTTTATATCTCAAATGTAACTCATGTAAATCACTTGGTGATATTCTACCAACTCTTATATCTCCAAATATATATATTTTCTTGTAGAGCTTGTCCTGAAATTTAGATTTATTCACTAGTTTATTGCCATAGTGATAAATTTTCATATGGTGTGACGTTATTGTGTATTAAATTAAAGTCTTATAATGTGATAATGTAAAACAATTCATCCTGATTCTTTATCATTATTATATAAAAGTATAGCATTTTTTTTAAGGGGGGGTGGGGGTGTACCTGCTCGTGCAAGTGTATGTATGTTTATCTGTAGAGCTTTCTTTAAGCCAAGTTTTTCCAAGTATAATGTACTTTTCAACTTGGGCTCAATATAGTACAAATGTCATAAACCTGCATCACTATAAATAACTTAAATGTTTCCATTTACTTTGCTCGTCTTTTCCTCAGGACCTCCTCTCTCTTTACAGGATCTGCATTTAATCTCTCCCTGTATTTCCTTTCTGCACTTGCCATCTCTCGCCATCTACTAAAATCTGCCTCAAACTGAAAAATAAATAAAGGATTCATTTTGAATCATGGATTCATCTTGAAAATGGGAAAGTATGGAAGTAGGGATTCACCGAATTAAGTTGGTGTAAAGATATTAAATGTGTGACTCTACTATCAAAATGTGTTAAAAAGACAAAGTATTCAATAAACGTATTATATTATAACTATTAGCTATGAAATATGTATCTAAGAGCATTATTTATGTATTTAAATGCAGTTCATATCATATAGCGTGACAAAATAGTCATATGGTGTGACAAGAAAACCCTGTCACCCCTTATGATAATGTGTCACACCATATTAAGTTTCATGTACTTAGCATGAGATTAAGCAATGTGCTTTTATGCTAGCATCCTAAAACTATGTTAACTACAATATGACAATATAGCTTTCAAGGTAATATTGACTATATTGCCACGAAAAAAGCAAAAGAAAATGTGGAGAGTATCTGCGGTTTCCCCGAATTTTCTGGAGTATTCGGCAACAAATATTAGTTCGGTTCTAAGAAAAAATGACTGAATCTGAAACACTTTAATTTCATTTTAAAATCATCTTAATACATTACTCTTAACGAAAATGTAAAAGTAAACCCGTATAGGCGCTGGACAGTGATACAATGAACTGCTGTCTCCCACAATTAATTAATGTAAGCATGTTTTCTTTAGTATGCGCCGCTGTTTTCTTTGGTACAAGCAGGATAAATACAGTAATTTAATGTAATTTTATTGTAATAAAAATACAGTAAAATGTACAGGTAATCACCAATAATTTTTATAGTTCAGTAATTTACTGTTCATCTTAATCATGTGCTTCAGGAGGAGTCATTTTAGTAACCCACCAGTTAAAGCAGACACTGGACATCAACTGAGCTCAACAGCCTCTATTTGTTAGTTTTTTTCTTTAACAGTCAAAACCTAAACCTAAACCTTGAACCAGCTCACCTCTCACTTGCTCATCAGCAACACCCACACTCACATCGTGCGTGCTCCTACACATGCCCCTCTCACCCCTGCCACCCCCCCCCCATCCAACCCCAATCTCAACCCTGATAGTACAAGTGCAATAAAACATAACAATAACTTCAACTTTTATAACAAATAACCTAAATACTAAGATCACCACAGTATCTTATGACTGGTTTTCTTCTGGTGGGGTTTTGCGCTGGCTTTTCTTGGTATGCTTAAGGAACATTGTGATGGGAAGTTGCTGTCATTCTTTTTTCATAGATTTGTGTTACAAAATTAGTAAATTGTTTTTCTTAATAATTTACAACTAAAATGCTAAAAAAAAAAAAACATTGCCACGAAAAAGCAAAAACAAAAAAGCGGAGAATATTTGCAGTTTCCATGTTATTGTGCGGATTTCCACGTACAATTTTCAGTTAGGTTCTCAGAAAAAATCAGTGTTCCTGGCTAGATTATTACTAAGGACACTTTACAGTCCTTCAGGCTCAATATGAAGGAGGTGTGGTGGGTATTTATATCAATATGAAATTTGACTGGAAGTCTTGATAGTATTGGGCTAATGTGGTCGAATTTCTTGGTGTTAGTGATTATTCTAGCTGCTGCATTCTGCACAAGTTGAAGCTTCTTTAGGTTCTTGTTGGAGCAATCTGGCAGCTCTTACCAAGTCATTTATGGGTAAGAACGGCTGAAGGCATACGTCACATTCACAGGCTGATTATTAGTGTGACTGTGTCAGCAATCACACTTAAACAGAACTAACTCTCTTCTCTTATTGCTCTGAGGGGAACCGCTGCACATTTGTCTAGCCCGACTGATCACCACTGGGGCCTCAGGTCACCAACTCATCCCGGATCTGCAATCGCTGGGGTCCCCTGCTAAAGTGTCCTTGACTGGTTTGATTGCTTTTGCCTTCTTACGTGCTCCTCCCCCACTGTCAAGTTCTTCCGAGTTATGTGCAGATTACCCCAACTTGAAAAGAGATCTGACACATCTACTTGGAGGTGTTAACTGGATTTCACTTCTTCCTTTTGTTTGTTGTTTCCTTATCCCAAGTTCAAATCCATTTGCAATTTTATCAGATGGGTCATAAACATGAATTGGTCGGTTTGGGTGGTAGGTAGTCAAGCTAATCTGAGTAGTATTTAGTTTGGTGAAAAACCTTTAAATAAACAAAGAGAAACCCATCGGTAATCAAAGCAACAACACATTCCCAATATGCCCAATTATTATAATGCTGAAACAACAAATACATAACCCACTGGCAGAGTAACATCTTTGCTAATCCCAAAGTGATAGAGTCAAATCAAACACAACTAACAGATAGTAACAGCAAGCATAGCTGAACCAAATTTTTAAACCCAACTCCTTACCGGCTGCCTCTCCAACTCTAGATGTTTCAGTTATGCTTGATATCCTAAGAATGTGCAGGGGTGATAAACTTTTAAACAGCGTCAGTTTCAGCATTTTACTAGGGTGTTGCCTGCCCATGCTACTTTAACTGCCGTCACGTGCATGATGTCATTGCGACACACCAGTTAACTCTTTTGCATCTAAGCTCTCAGATAATTTCAATTCTCTGTATGTCCAGTACATATGGCAAAATTGACAATAAAGTTGACTTGACTTGACTTGATATGTGGTCTAATCAATTTTTTTTACCTATTCCCTGTTACAAACAATAATAATGACTATATCAACAATAACAACAATAATAAACAAACCCATAAACACACGAGGATCACTACTTTTCTGACAATCTTGAGTATCACCAATTAGATCTTCTTGACTAAACTTTTAACTTAGGTTTACCCCCTGTTCTTCAATGGGTATTAAAACCACCAGCCACCTGACATCCCTATGAACGATGGTGGCTGGGATCTTCTCCCTTGGGCGATAAGAGTTTGGATGCTCCATCTTTTTCTTCTTCACCCTTGTCACAGGAACCTGCTAGCTTGAAAAGATCCTGACATTCCTGTCTCTCACAAGGCCTTTGTCTTCTGTATTAGTATTGACAACTCTGCTGTGCTTGAACTCTCCTCTTAACGCATTCTGGTCACATAACCAAACAACGTCCCCAACAGTGACATTCCTCTGTGTTGTGTCCCACTTGTTACTTACAAACAAGTTTGAACCACTTAGTTGACTCCAACACCTCCAGAAGTTGACTCTAACACCTCACTTCTGCTTGCATAGCTCTAAGCCTTTTATAAATGTATCTGGTAAAGTCAAAAGTCTTAGTATCTCCGCTTAAAGATGCCCATCCAAGTAAAAGGGTATTAGATATAACATATTTGATGCAGTCCTCTCGGCTCTGAATTCTTGCAACAATTGGACGCTCATTTGCAAGAGTAGCGGCTAAAGAGAGTCTTGTCTGAAATTCACTGCAACTAAGTACGGGCTCTTTCCCAAGACTTTAAAGAGGCTTTTTTTTTTTTTTTTACAATGTGCACACCAACTTCTGCTGCAGCATTTCTATGTGGTGAGTCAGCTGGATGTATTTTCCACATCTAAATCAGTCCCATAATTTGCAGCAGTTTCCCCCAGAGCCACTTTTTTTTGGCTATCCAAAAATTTGGACAGGTCTTCCAACAAAATGTGGTCCTTGCTCCTACAAAATTAGTACCTGGGTCTGACCAGATCTTTCTTGGATGCCCTTGAATCACTGTAAACCTCTGATAGGCCACCAACAAACCTTCCGTTGGCACAGAATAGGCCAGCTCTATATGAATGGCCCTGCTAGCCATGCAGCAAAAGACAACGCCCCAGACCTTTAGTGTTACTATCTTCTTGACATCATCTTTGACTAGGTATGGTCCAATGACATCTACTGTTGTAAACTCAAATAGTGCAGGAGGTTCGGTTCTCTCTGTTGGTGTCATTTATTGGCATTTTCTCGCTTTTGATTTCCTACAAATCATGCAGCAATCAACAACTTTCTGTGCAATTCTTCTCCCTCTTATGACCCATGCCTTTCTTCTCATTATGAGACTCCCGGTCCACCAGTGTGGATGTCCATGAGTTATAGGGCAAAATAGAGACAGAAACATGGTCTTCTTTATAGCTCTGGACTCGAACACCACAAACTAACAGCCTTGAATCGCAGTCTTTGTAAACTACCAACCTGTTTGCTGTGATGATTGACAAAGTAACGCCCTCTTGTACCACAAAAAAAAAAGTCTCATTGATTTGTGGGTAAACTCAAGAACTTTGGCCCCTTTTGCCACTCAGAGTCTTCATCTAAATTTTGAAAACTAGTCTGTGTTGCCTTGATTTCTACAATCCGATTTGCAAAGCAAGTTTGGTTAGCTTTCTCTTTGTATTGCACCAAGATCTGTTTGGCTATACACAAAATGGTACCACTTCTCAACTTGAATCTGAGTGTGCACCTCAACCTACCTTTTCAGGCGTGAGGCAAACACTGCGCTGCACATCTCTGCTTTCACAGCATCCCCTGGTCTAAGGGGAGTTAACTTGGCTTTGTATTCTACAAGCCTAATAACTGATCCCTGGTCTGAGTTCCGTCTTGGGTACAATGCTGCCCTGTAGGCATTCTTACTTCCATCTGAGAATGTGATTGCCCATGGTGCACCCGTAAAGTTCTGAGCAGTTAGGGCTCTGATAAACTTGATTTTTCCAAGTTGCGTATACTCTTCAAATAGCTTAATTGCGTCTTCCCTATGGCCATCTAAAAGAGCAGAATCCCATGTATCCTTGGCCAAGCACTGTTTGCCTCTTGAAAAGCCCTACATACTAGAATAGCTCCTTTGTTTGGCAGGTGTTACAAGACCACATAAGTCATACAGACCTGCTGCTTGACTGAGCAGTTCTTTGTGTTTTAGCCCATGCCAAGCGCCTTGTTGTCTTTGTCGCCCATTTGGTTTGGTAAGGCCAAGTGTTTATCTCCAGTACCATCCACCTGGTCATCGGACTTTTCGCTGCATTATTTTCTTTCACCTTGCCCAGAAAAGACCTATGGCTTGAGCTCAAACCCACCAGCTTTCAGGATACTCTACACATTCTATGTAATAGTTTTTGACTGGTCAAAGTCATTATGAGAGGTGAGGATGTCGTCAACGTATCTGTCATGTTGGAGTACCTACTGTTCTTCCTTAAATTGGCTAAAGGGAGGGAGATTAGAGGTTTCCTGCATCTCTAATTGTGCTTATACATCCTGCGGGCTTGTCATCCATTTGGACTCTGGTGTGATTGCGTACTCTTCCAGCTCTTCATCTTCAGAATTTCGACAGAAGATTCTATGCAGATGCAGCTCCCTGTTTTCCAACCAAACTGATTTGTACATCATCTTGATGTCACCCAAAGCAGCATACACTCCACCTCTGAATCAAACGACAGCATGAATCTGATTAAGGACATCTGGACCTTTCAGTACCAGGTCATTCAGGCTCACACCATGGAACTTTTGGCTGCTATTCCATACGTTGTTTCACAGGGTTAGTAATAGAGTGTGGGTTAGGGGCAATAAGATGACTGACATACCGTACTGGACCTTCCCAGTCATTCATCATCTTCCGGGGTAGTTTCATTGTGGCCCCTCTGGTGACCCTATCATGCACTTGGGCAGCATAGGCAACTTTCCCTTTGGGTCTCTTAACAAGTTGCTCTTCCATTCTAAAGAATGCAGACTCAGTTCCCACATCTTGGCACACATGCAGCACCAATACTATCCCATCTCCACCATTCTATGAAATCTCACTTGGTAATTACAGTGCTCGATTCCTGGGCCTTGAAGTACATTTTGTCAACTGGAGTTTTTTTCACAGTCTGTTCAGTAAACTCCTCATGCTTTACAGCAGCTGCTCTCAGACATGGCAAAATGGGTTTTGGACTTGTAGGCTGAAATTGAAATTTCTTCAAAGAGCTCTGGATGAGTTCCTCCAACCGTCTTTCCTAATGGTCCGTCCCACAACACAAGATCTCTGACAACACTAATCCTTTGGGGTACAAACTGACCTTCTTGGTGGCTTATAAGCAGACTTATTTCCCTAGGTCTCACGAGTTCTTCTGACGGAATGTCTGGAAAGAACTTTTACAATTGCTTTGCAGTTACACTTGTATGTACATCTGCAATGCAGTCTAGTCCATAACAGACCAATTGGTGTGGCCTAAGGGTACCCTTTGATGAAATCTCACAAATTTTCAGGAGGTACCGTTTTGTCTCCACTCTGACTTTTGTCCCGCCAACTCCATGGACAATGAGGGTGATTTCTTCACTTTTAAGATTCAGTCTGCTTGCAGCTTTATGAGTTATGTAATTTGTATCTGGAGCCAAATCAATTAGTGTCCCAATCTTCTGCCCAGCATTTGCCATGACCTCAAGAAGTGGACTGCGGCACTGTGGGTTTTTGATGCAGAGCTCGAAAACACATCCCCACGTTGCTTTGCTAACTCAGGTGAAAGTTAACTAAAGAACTTTTCTTGCTCTTCTGGGTATTCCCTTTACCTCCCTTTCCTGAGACAGGAAAAAAAATTTGTTTTTTTTCCTGTCTCATTTCTGCTCTTCTTTGCCTCTGCATTTGGACATAAGTAGTAATGATGCTCAGGACCATGCCCATCTTGGCAATCTTGGTCTTTACACAGATGGCTATGTTCACAATATACACTTTTGTCATGAATCTCCAGACAGCTCTTGAAGGCTCCTGTGTTTTTTGTTTGTTTGTTTTTTTTTAAATTTAAATACATCCCTCTTTTCTGATGGCTTTAATGCTTTAAACTGCTTACAAAAGTAGAGCTCCTTTTTATGCTTTCCATCACCACACTACGCACCCAAAGTAGAACTGTAGCTTTGGTACTGGCATGTTTTGGCTCCAGTCTTATTTCTCTTCTGCTTGGCTCTCCTTCCCTTAATTGCTCAAGCTGCTTATATAGACTGTCAATCCTGTTATATGATGCCACACCATTTCTTTCTTTAGGAACATGGACAAGCCACTCCTTTTCAGAGATTCTCGAAGTTTTTAATTTATTTAGTTACTAGTGGGTATTTTATAGCTCCTGTGTCTCCAAGGTTACTCAGATCTTGAATGACTTTTTCTACTGTTTGAATTAACTCCACTATTTTCCTTGGCTGATGACCTCTGACAGCTGGCATTTTTTTAAGCTCCTCTGCTATTTCAATAGCAATACATATTTGATTTCTGTGCAGATTACCACGACTTGAAAAGAGATCTGACACATCTAGGGCCCTATGAAATCTGTTTTGTTTTTTCCTAAATTCCATTTTATTTTTTCCTGAATTCCATTTTATTTTTTCCTGAATTCCATTTTTTCCATTTTTATTCTTCTAAATTCTGTGATTTACATTGTGGTCATATTTATTCACGTAAAAAGTGTCTAATTATGGAGTGGATGGGAATAAAGAACAATGCAATAAGAAAAAATCTCACATTTAATGTAGTTATTCAACTTCAGCAAAGTGCTGGGGTTCAGCAGAACATTTACTGCTTTGGGAAAACATTTACCTGTATACAACAAAAACACATTTTTCGTGCAAAATAAAGAACCTTACATAATACACATTAGAATAAAGAAACAGTCTTTTTTTTGTAAAAAATAAGTCCTTCACATTTGAAATCAACATAAAAAATTTATCAAATAAATAAACATCAGGAACACCTGGAATACAAAAAAAGTTGTGCACATTTGCATAATGAACTGGAACCATGTTCATTTTTAATTCTTCTGTCTTTCACAGGCATCACCATTAAAATGCATGATTGTCAGCCTCTTTGTGTTCATCTCTGTAAGTGCTTCCCGTTTGTCTGTGAGCAGTCTTGCGTTTACTAAGACTCCCCTCACAATCCACTGAACTGCCAGGAAAGTAGATGGTAGGGGATTTCCACTTCTGCAACCTTTGGGAATCTCACACTCAGGCCTCTCTAGTATTCAGCAAGATCTAAACCAGGTGTGTAGGGCTCCCTGGACATACAATGTTGATAAGCAGTCTACTGTTCATAAAACTCTGCTGATGGGTAGGCCAGTGTATTTTTCTGTTTCAAGCAGACTGTGGATGTTTGTAACTGCCTAGGATGATGAATCTTCTGCCAAGAACACTCTATACAGATGAACATGCTCTTCATGATACTTCACTGCTTCAAACCAGGTATTCTACCTGGTACTCACTGCTTCAGGAGGAACCTTGGTCTGCAACCTATCTTTCAGGATGAGAAAACTCATCATCTCTTCCTGGCTGGCTTTCTGAAGAGGGCTGATCACTTCCAAGTGACAAGAGATGACCTGTCTGAGAAGTAGCTATAGTGCTGCCATGTTTCACCAACTAAATTGATGACCTGGCAAAGACAGGTCACATGCATACTGTTTGGCATCACACCTCTTATGTGGTTTAAGGCAGTATACTGCATTGTTTGTGGCCACTGCCCAGACATCATATGCTGCTCAAACACACGGGGTAAGCGGATTTGACGGAGACTACTCTTGTGTTCTGGCAGTGCTCCTCCTTTTTTACAAATGCTTGACCAAAAGCGGACATAGCTTTTTCATTTTTTCTAAAGGAATGTCTGTCTCGGCACACAGAGCAGCAAAATCTTCAGTAAACTGATTTGTTTGTGTGACCAAAACTTTGCTGCAGTGAGCGGCTCGCACTATTTTGCTTCTTGTCTCTGTTCCTGATGTGAGTCTTTGACTGTAAGTCAGGGGTGTCAAACGTACTGCCTGCAGGCCAAAACCGGCCCGATAGCAGGTTCAGTCCAGCCCGCTGGATGAATTTTGAAAGTAAAAAATTCATAAGACTCAAACTCGAAATTCGTAGTAAAATGCAATTCCTAAATCATTCACAAGGGTGTTAGTCAGAGGAGAGGGGCACTTTTTTTTAATTAGCATAAAAGAAGTGGCAACTCTGCCACTCAGCCTGAACAGCAGATGGTAACAATGTGCTTTCTGCTAATTATGGTGTAAGCTGCCTTATTTTCTTCACTTTGACACCCCCATTAGCCAAAATGTCTTTGTCAAAAAGTAGAAAAGTGGATATTGAGTGTAGGGTTTTCTAAGAGAAATGGACCAAGTCCTATTTATTCAGAGATAAATGGGGAAACCTGTGTGCTTGGTATGTAATCAAGTGTCGGTGCTCAAGGAATATAATGTTTGGCGCCACTATGAGGCTCATCATGGTGGAAAATATGACAAGGATGACTGAGGAGAGAGAAGATAAATTAATTGTTGGGGTGTCTGAGGAAACAGCAGTCAGTTTTCACCCAGAGCCGAGAGGTCAGTGAAGCAACAGTAAAAACTACCTATGTAATTGCTAACACCATTAGCATCAAAGCAATATTCCGACGGTGAGTTCGTTAAAAGATGCATGATGAAGGCAGTAGAATTCGTGTGTTCTGAGAAGCGACAAGCATTTGCCAACATTAGTCTGACGAGAAATACTATGGCAGAGAGGATATCTGAACTATCAGCTGATTTAGACAGCCAGTTGAAACACAAGGTCAAGACATTTCTTGCGTTTTCTGTTGCAACTGATGAGAGCACTGACATTACAGATGTTGCTCAACTGGCTATATTTATTTGTGGAGTAGGTGAGACATTGACCGTCACTGAGGAGTTCCTTGAGTTGGTGCCTATAAGTGACACCACAACAGCTACGATGTCACTTATCGGTTCTGTGGTTGGCACGCTGGACAGTCGGGGTGGTCTGCTCCTTCGCCGTAAGCCTGGCTATGATCGGAAGAAAAGCAGGTGTTGTGACAAAATTCAGAGAGAAAGTACAAGCTGCTAATGGAGGAGAAGGTTTCTGGACATTTCACTGTATTTTGCTTCAGGAGGCATTGTGCTGTTATTAAAAATGGATCATGTCATGGAGGTTGTTAAAACTGTTAATTTCATCCGAGTTTGACTGCCTTCTCAGTGACAGTCACGTTACTAATACCCCGCCATACCACACTGAAGTAAGGTAGTTAAGCAGAGGTGCTGTGCTGAGGTATTTCTTTGATCTAGGTGAAGAAATTAGACAATTCATGGAGAGAAAAGGAAAGCCAGTGATTGAATTACAATGTCAGGAATGGCTGCAGTACCTTGCGTTTCTGGTGGATATTGCAGAGCGCTTGAATATTCTGAACAAAATGTTTCAAGGCCGCAAAAATGTTTTTTATAACGGCATACGTGCATTGAAGCAGACTTTGTGGGAGACACAGCTGTCAAGTGGTGACCCTGCACATTTCCATTGCCTAAGAGAGGTCTGTGCAACAGGCATTAATGCTGACATGAAACAGTATAAAGTTTGCAGGATTGCTGTGAGTTTGAGAAACAGTTTCAGATCTTTGGTGAACTCGAGACAGAATTTGCAGTTTTTCGCTCACCCTTCACAGTCAAAGCTTCTGATGTGCCTGTCGACATCCAACTACAGATGATTTGCAATATGATGCAGATTTGAAGGACAAGTTTGCCTCAGTGGCTTTGGACACATTTTATTAATATCTCTTGCCAGGGTACCCCAAATTAACAGCCCTGGCTGCAAAAATGTTGTGCATGTTTGGGACAACCTACCTTTGTGAACAAGTTTTCTCAGTAATGAACATCAATAAAACAAAATTGCGCTCAACTCTCACAGATAAGCATTTAGATGACATTCTGAGATCGGCTGCTAGTCAGGACATGACACTTGATATTGACACACTTGTGCAGACCAAAAGATGCCAAGTTTCACGAGGCAAAACAAAGTAGTCTAGATATGATTAACTCCTTTAAAATTATGCTTCAGACACCGATTGCACTTAAAGAATACAGTTTGGTGAAAATAAATTCTTGCTTTGGAAATAGTTAAATACTAAATTTAACATAAGTCAACAGCTTCACTACAAGAGAGTTTGGTTTGGTGGAATCCTATTGTTCGTGCAATGCCATAAATTTTAAAGTGCAATACTATATTTTTCAGTTCCAAATGCCTTTGACTTAAAGATTTGTTTGTATGTGTGCAAACACTTGTCTTAAGAAATAAGAGGTTGTTATGTTTTGATATGTTGATGTTTAATCAAAGGATATTTGATTAAATATGAAGATTTTCTAATGTACTTGTACTTCTTTGCACGAAAACAAAGGGAAAAAAAATATGGACTTTTAAATATGGACCCATATTATACTTGATTGTACTTCTTGATTATGTGGCCCCTGAACCAAAATGAGTTTGACACCCCGGCTGTAAGTGGTCGTCACATGTGTTCTTGCGGGTCCAGTCTGTCTCGTGCTAGCAAAACTTACAAAAGAGTTGTTCTCACGATTCATCGTTTTGGTATTGTTCTGTTCTGGACTTAGCATGAATTCTGTCATTTTTTGCGGGACTTTGTTGTTTCACTGAGCCTCTTTGCCATAGCTGACCATTGATTCCAAACCCCCCGCCCCTGTGTCTGTACTTTTGTGTGTGAGGACAGCTGCGCAGGATTAAGTGTGCAGTGATGCTGAAGTCCTTTTTTTCAGTGGTTAGAAATTCACATACAGTTGTGTTCAAAATTATTCAACCCCCAATGCTGTAAAGGGTTTTAGGGAATTCAGTGTACATTTGTAATT
>JBBJLS010055688.1:0-13156 GCA_037577275.1 Bryconaethiops microstoma
AAGAAACAGGAGCAGATGATTCCAGATGATCAGGCGGTGATCAGTATACTAGTGGTGCTGAATGCTGAGTGGTTGGAGCTCCTTTATCTAGGCTACTTGTGTCTTTTGGCACTTTGCAACCTTTCACTGTAAAACATTTGTTGCCATTTAATCTATACAATATGCCAAATAGAAGAGTTTGACAGGCTTAAAAACAGTATGTTTGCACCCAGCAAGGTGATTCAAAGCAATATATTAAGAAAGGCGGGGTGGCTCAAGATGTTTGCACAGCACTGTATATACAAGTGATGGAGTATTTATCTATAATAAACTTCTACATCAATATCTATACACAATGGGTGAGCTGTCCTTTCATTTCATTTCACAGTATGATCTACAAGAGTGTTGATAATGCTGAGCCACACGGAGCTGCTTCCCTCGCTCGCTGCTTTTAGACGAGTTGCTTTCATGTCTCCACTAAAGTCGTTGAGATAATGCTGAGATGCTCCACTCAGTTGGAAATAAGGCTAATCGATAAGTGCAGGCAAGGGTAAATTGTGAGAGTCCTATTATATCCATTGATGTTCACAACATGGGAACAGTATAGTTCACTCTGTGTTTGAGTCCTCAGCACTGATATCATCAGAAGGTGATTAAATCCTGTCTGTTTCTGCCTTAATGGCTTAATTAAGTCAATGAATGTACTTGGATGTTTTTAGTATTCCTGAGATGAGTGAAATTTTGTCAGGTCTCGTCAGGCTGGGGATGAGTAGACCTCTAACATGCAGGCTTACTGTAAGAACATGTCTTATTCAGCTGCTTCAGTCATGACTGCCTTATCTGGCTTGCTTGAATTGATTTGAGCCCTTGACTGGATAAAGGGAGTCAAACTGACGCTATAGAGTGTGAGATTTGGAATATTGTATCAATAAAAAACATTTCATTCTTTGACACTCCATGCACCCATCATAGATCTTGTTTGTGAGTCACACCAATATCATCTCCATGTCTCCTGATCAGTGGTTCTGAAAAATAACCCTTTTGTATCATGACCCCTTGAAGACTTGGGTCAAAATGGCATTTTAGCTCATCCTGGGATTTTGTGTTTTTTTCTTGACATTCCAAAATTCAGGAATAGTTTTGATTGTCAGTTTCATGTTTTGGTATAGAATTTGTATTTGTGAATTCATATATTCATTTCTTCAAGATTTTATAATAAACCTAAGTATCATTACAATATTTGATTGCTTGGGGCAGCTGGTAGCCTGGTGGTTAGGTCGTTCGCCCTACAATCAGAAAGCCAAGGGTTTGAATCCCAGGACTGCTAGTGGCACCACTGAGGTACTCTTGAGCAAGGTACCGTCCCCACACACTGCTCCCCAGGCGCTGTGTTCCTGGTTGCCTGCTGCTTCACTTGGTGAATGGGATAAACGCAGGGAAAGAATTTCATGATGTTCACATTGTGTGCTGCGGTGTGTTCACATATGGCAGAATGGTCACTTTACACTTCTCCATGCATCTCATTTTGTCCCATATCTGTTCCTGTACAGAGTTTCAGACATGAGTCAGAGCAACATGCTCAGCTGTTTGGCTCATTAATGGACTGTGCAATTAAATACAAAAGTGATTATCGGTGAATTCTTAAACTTCAAAGAGTTGAAGATATAAAAAAAAAACAGGACACTTTTCCTTTGAAGAAAACCTTTGATTCTGGGTAAACCATTTCAAGCCTTTTTATGCTTTGATACAGGTTTTTTGGGGGCATCCTGTAGTTAAGAGGATAAATAACAGTAAATTAGCTGGTCTACCGAAAGGTTGAGGCACTATGGCCACATTTACTCGGCGGGTTAAAACTCCATGAAAGGGCTGAATATGCTTTAAAGGCGTTAAACCAGCAGAGCGATGGTGGGTCTGCTTTTGTGTGCTGTCATGATTACCCGGTTATAATCGGTTGCTGTTTATGTTCTTGAGGAGGCTGCTCAGTGATCGTGCTCACCCTGATGATAAACGTAGCCGCTGGTCCCACACTAAGCCCCACAGTCTGAATATTCTCCACAGAAGGGACCTACGACTGGTCGAATCACTTTTATTGATTACAACACATTTAAAAACAGCAGGAGTCAACCCAAAGAGCTTTCCAGGTGGATTCCCAGTACAAATATACATTAATAACAGGAATGGGGAGTACGATTCAAGATTCAAGATTCCTCATTTGTCGCATGCATAGTTATACAAGTACAACACGCAGTACTTGTATAACTATGCATGTGACAAATAAAGAATCTTGAATCAAATAAAGAATATTAAACCTGCTTTACTCCCCATGAGTAAAGCAGGACTGAGAGAAAGCACAAAAGAAAGTTGAGAAAAAAAAAGATACAGCAAAAAAGAGAGAGGTAAAACTGAGCTACAATAGATGAGTGGACAAGCACATGAAAGGTGAATAATAGATATAAATAAATAAAATGAAAAAAACATCCAAAAGAATAAAACTTAGAACAGATTAGAACTCAGTGAACCATTCATGGTCAAGAGAGGGTGGAATAGGACACCCCACAATAGTCCATACGAGAGGTGATTAAAGAGTGGGTAACTGTTTCCAGGGCCTTATAAGATGAAAACAGCTACTACTCCAATTTCTCTTGCCTTATGGTGGTCAAAATGAGAAATAAGAGTTCTCTGTTTAGTCGTGTGTCATCATTATTTCCTTCCACAATTACACTATTCTTCTTAAGTTTTATTTTTTAGTATTATTCTTTTTATAACTTGAATTTGCTGCCTCTTCTCCTTCTACAGTTTTGCAAATATTGGCATGGTTCCAATATCAAAACATTAATGAAAGTCAGTATCCACTGTAGTGTGCATGTATTCAAATTTGATCAGGGGCCAAGTATTGATCGTTTACAAAGCCTTTACAATGTGTGTCGGAAAGAGAGTCTGTGACGTCATGGCTAAGGAAGCCAGGCAGAGACAAAATGTGGAGAATCAATCTTGTGGACCTAAAGACATAGCAGACTCATAAACAGACTTCAAGACACAAAAAGCTCAGGGCAGTTATAAAAAAAGATGTGTGTCACTGTTTGTTGTGGTTTAAATAAAAAGAATCAGCCATGATTGCGGCTACGTGTTCAGTTGTCCTTACCCATAAATGGCTTGGTAAGAGCCAGCGAGTTAATGCCCCCTCTGTGGTTCAGGGGAAGTATGCCAGGCACTGAATGAAGAGAATCATAACAGGTGCCAGTACATACCCACATTGCGAGTAGATTTTTTTTGTGTGTTTCCAAACACTGGTTTTATAGTGACAACGCAATCACACTTTGCATTTTCTCGCGGAGGTGGATCTAATTTTGGCTGGTCTACTAAACACAGGTCCATCGTAAGTGAAATAAATCTTATTCACAATTACTTATTTCAGTGTTTGTTAGTTTTGCTGGACTTATTGGCATTTCTAAGCATGTATGGCTCAGCAAAACACTAAAGCTGGGTTAATAAATTAAGTTCTTTCCCACCCAAGCAATCTCCAGTGATGTGATCAGGCCCACAGATTGCAGGCTGTTTTTGTTACAGTGCCTTTAAGAATATTGTAAGCTCTGTTCTGACTGGCTGCTCTGGATTGTGCCTACATTCAAAAAAACCCCTCTGGGCTGAACCACTCTTATAACATCAATGCGAAAGGGGTGAGGCCAAACTGTTATAGGCTGAATAGGTGGATATATGCAAATGAACACATGACATCACAAAAACAATGACTTCGAAACAGGCTGGTTTTGCAGATTAGTTTCCATACATGTATAGAATGGGGGGTGTGCAGTTCATTTTTAAACTTAACATTAATCACTTCTATTTATTTGTAAATAAATGGAAGAAAATGTGCTTTTTGAGATGTAGGCCTTTTAAGTACAGATATTTTTCACAATAGACAGAAAAGTACACTGTGATGTAATTTATCCTCCTATTGACCAGTCCTCTGAGAAGACCTCAGTGCACCTGCTTCATTTCCATAGATCTCCGTGCGGCAGCGGTGCTGATGTTGTGCTCCGCTGAGCGGCTCCAGTCTCGTTCCTGATCAATACAACACTCATCACTTTCAGATTTCTTCAAATTGATCAGAAACAATCAAGTGTTTCCAGTTGTCGCTCTTTGTTTTTTCCCCTTAAACGCTTTGTTCTCGATCGAAAGCAGCTGCTATTGGCGTCCTCATCGTTGCTCATGATGATGATGGGATGATCATTCGATTTTCAAGTCTCTCTCTCTGCCTCCTCTCACCCCATCTGTCATTTGTCTCACTAACTCTCTTTCATTCTCTCTCTGTCTCTCTCTCATTCCCCCTCTCTCTCTCTGTCCTTCCTCATTCCCTCTCTGCCTCTCTCTCCCTCACCATCTCTATTTCTTTTCCCTTGCCCTATCTTCCTCCCTCCCTCCCTCCTGTCTCTCACCCTATCTCTCTTTTTCTCTCTCACCTCTCTCCCTATCTGTATTTCTCTTGCCCCCTCAGTTTTTCTCTTTCACCACTTCCTCTCCTCATTTTCTGTCTGCTTCTATCTTGTTCTCTCTTCTACATCCATCTCACTCCCCTTTCCATCGCTCTCTTTTTTCTCTCTCCCCACTACCCCTGTTCTCCCTCTTTCTCTCTCGCTCTCTCTCTCTTTCACACGCACGCCACACTTTGTCTTTGTGCCGACAGTTTAGTCTAATTTGACTGCGGATTGAAGTTCTGCTACTGTATCAGACCTTTTAAATAAGATCTTATTTGAGATCTTTATTTTATGCATTTTTGTCCCTGTTTGCACTGAAGTCTCCACGTTTTTTCTATTAGTGCATTCACAACCAGACCAGAGTTTCCTGAGGTGCTGATGTTCAGTCCTGGATAATCATAGTGTAATGACAGTTCTAGGGCAGTGTTCTATACAGTTATATGATGTCTGTTTTTCTGTAACCTGGCTTTTTTCTGGACAGGAATAATCTTTGCTTTGTCCAGAGTGACTGTCAGGGTTCGATTCTGTCAGAACTGCCCCGGCTGGTGCAGCTGCTGTTGTAACCTTCGCTCTGTGGGCGACAGCAGCACCGGGTCATCTGCTGAGAGCAGAAATCTCACTTCCGTTTGGATTATTGTGAGTCCAGGGGTTAGAGATTGCCCCAGTAACAGTGTTAACACCTTTATATAGATATTGACCAGGGTTAGACTCAAACTGCAGCCCGGTCTCAACCCTCCAATACACTCCACCCCCCTTCGTCCTTCAACGCCCTTGAGGGAAGTACTTCTTCTGTTGCCAAGTTTTATTCCACGTTTATTGTTTTCTCTCTCTTATTTCTCTCCCTCTGCCTCTTTCTCTCTCTCTCTCCATCTATCTTCGTCTCCTCCTCCTCCGTTTTTCTCTCTCTCTCTCCACTCTCTCACTCTGTCTGTCTGTCTCTCTCTCTCTCTCTCTTGCTCTCTCTTTCTCTCTCTCTGCTCTAATAATCCTTGATTGCAGGGAAAGCATCATCATTCAGTAAAATGGGTTGTTATTGATGGGGATGGAGAGAGGAGGCTCATTTGGCTTATTTGACTTGATTAAAATTTACATATTCAAGCTCTAGTTCATACAAGTGATATTTGAGTCTAGGGCCAGTTGTTGTCCCTGGTCAAAGGGAGGCATTTTTGGAGATACAAGGCTTTGTTCCGAGAGCGACGACATAAACATATAGGTTTCAAATTCAAAATTGTCACAGCCATCTTTGACCAGGACCAGTTGGCTCTGCTCTCTCTGAGTGAGTAAGACAGTCCTCCCTCTCCATCCATCATTCAGCGTGCGGCTAGCCAGGCTGGGCATCTGTGTTGTGAATGGTGGCACAGAAGATGACTCACTTGCAGGAATTCCTCTAAACAGGTTATTGTGTCAAATTGCAGGGAAAACGTCTAACAAAGGAGATGATGGTGGTAAAGTTTATTTGTAAATTTCCTCAGAGTTTTGTGGTAGATCCAGTGGCATGATTTGCTCTCAGGAGTTATTTAAAGAGGACCTTCCAAGTTCCGGGAGGTGTAAACCCAGAAAGGGAAGACGTTCATATAAATAACTGGAGCAGAGCCAGGTATGCTTTCTCAGGAATCACTGCTAGAGAAAAGTAGGTAGACTTACAGACACACAGACAGAAAACAACCAGTTGGTATGCATGAGGGTGAACTGACCTTGGACCCTGGAATGGTCGAGCTAGGCTTAAATAACTAAATGATGGGGTGCAGGTGTGGCTGATATGTGATGAAGGAGAAACCAAAACAAAAGAAGCAGTGGGGAGGGGTTCCTGTGTCACGTTTTAAAAACAATGTCACACGCAAATTAACATAAAGAACAAAAATGAACAATTTTATTTTGGGTTTTAGAAACAGAAAAAACAGAAGATCTCTGACCACGGCAAAACTTTCAGGATAGTCCCCGCCGAGTGGCTGCACGCCGAGAGAAAGAGCAACAAAAGGCGAGTGTGAGGAGAACAAACACCGGTCTTAGACTGTTTTATATTTACTGCAATCAGATTTCACTGCTACACTCTAAGTTCGAAGGGTTAAACAGTCCAAATACATTACATTAGCAGCTATTGAAAAAGACAGTCAACCCTCACTAAGAGGGAGGGGGTATTGTGTTATTTTTGGAGCTAATGGGTGGAATAGGGCATGACTAAGCTGAGGAGAAAATCAGGAAAAAATGCATTAAAACCCCCAAAAAATGAAAAAAAAAATTATTTTTGATTCCAACTTTCTGTACATGGACTAAATGGACTGGGGAGTAAAGACTTATTTTCCAGAAAGCGAGGTTTTCCCTGATATGGGTCCTTTAAAGTGTCGCTTCTGTTTAATGGTTTGGGAAGAGTCCCAGCAGAACAACCGCAATACTGTTTGGGAGGGCAGGCCGGGGCAGGTGGGCTGCGTTAGTATTCTCAGCTGCAGGCAGAGACACTTCGCTTGTTTCCGTCTCCAGCAGTGCAGCCAATTGCAGCGGTTTCTCCTGGCAGGCAAAAGGCTCAAAAGAGTTTTTATCTGTCACACCCTGGCAGCAGTCGGTCACAATGGAACAAAGCGGGCTCTGAGGTTGTACAAGGAGCCTGGACAGAGTTTCTATATGCCAAGCAGACTCGCCTCGAGAGCACATTAATAAGGGGTAAAATATACGCCCCACACACACACACACACACACACACACATACACCAGATATGATCAGCCAAGACTTCTTCAGTTTCTTTAGCTTCAGCACTGGAGCTGCAGGGCTATTTTAACTACAAGTAATGGAAGCTTAAGTAGCATAGGTTCATTTACATGACAATTACAGTAGGTAAGTTGAGTAATGGGAGCAACAGTAGGTGTCTGAAAACTATAATTTGGTGTTATTGCCTTCATTTTGGGAACTCCCCTCATACCATGTGGTGGTGGTCTGAGTTGCGTATGTGGTTTCTGACTCACTGTTGTGCGAAGTGTGTCCACCTTTTGCCTTTATTTCAACTTCCACTATTTTCAGGAGACTCGTATTAAGTGTTTTCTCCATAGATTTCTGCATAATACTTCCACAGTTGAGTCGTAGAAGCTAATTCTCACCAGTTAATCCAAACGACAGATTTACACTCCTCAGCCAAAAACCTGCTGCCACAGTTAAATGTACAGCTCAGTACTAAGTTTAATCTCTAATATTCAGTATAGAAATTGTGAAGAAAAATCCCAAAACAAACAAAATAAACCAAAAATAATTTTTGTTTTAGACACATAAAAACGCACAAGAAAAGACGGATGGCCAGATGTACATGCAGTACAAAAGATGCCTCGATGTGAGACAACACTCCTGAATTTATTATTCAGTTTACCGATACCCTCAAACAGCATGTAGCCCCACCCACTGACTGCGCACAGCCACGCCTCCCAACAGTCCCACCCACTAACTGCTTGGTGTAAAAAGAACAGAAAAATGATGTTCGCGGTTAACAAGCTGGAGGCTTAACAGACGGTGAGAGTTCAGTGATGAAGAGAGATAGGTTTACATTTACAGAACTTAGCAGATGCTTTTATCCAGAGCGCCGTACACGAGTCCACAAGAAAACACATCCCTCACACTAATAAACCTAGACTTATGTTAGTAGCTTCTAGTAGACTAACGTTCTACCAGATATGGAGTTATTGCTCACCCAGGGCCCTATCAGATCATACACATAGAGAATTTGTTTCACGAATGAAACTCTCCCGCCAGAACGTTCTACAGGGGTGTAATTTTACTGCTGCTCAGAAAACAGAGTGTGTGAAACGAGAACACGGACTGCATACTCACGCTACGGCCTCATTGCTGCATATCCTGCTGCATTCTCTTACGTGTCCATCAGATCCTTAATCTGCTATTCTGAGGGCGAACATTCTTTCAGCTGGTGTTTGAGGCTAAATCATGCAAAGACAAGCTGCTCAAAGTGTGGTAATGTAGTTCAAAATGCGATAGATAACATTATATCTACACACACTTTTTTGTGTGACTGCTCCCTATAAATCTATAAACTCAAGGGTGTAAACTTGAGCAGAGCTAGTAGTGACTACTGAATTGTCCCTAGCAGTAATTTAAAAAATAAATAAATAACAGCGTTTGGAACATAAAACACAGTTCTGTTTCTCTACTGCGATTCCCTCCTTCGTAACCCAGTATCATTATAGGACTGGCTTTCTTGCTAACGTGTGATTGGCTGAAACTCTATCTGGCTTTAAGAAGCTCCAGAGCTCAGTGCAGTAGTTTGTATTGATGTAGAAGAGGAAGAGGACGAGTTTATACTAACAATTCAGTGCTAGAAAATATGGAACACATCACATTTGGTGTTGATTCAGTAACCGACTGGTGTTTCACGGTAAACCGATACTCAAAAGTACCACGATACCCCATCGTTGTATTTATGACGTAGATATTATTAACAGTACTTTTTAAATTTAGATGGAAATACACATTTCTACATCATTGGCTTGAAAAGGTAACAGGACCTTAAAATGGGCTTAAAGGTTGCAGTCAGGAGAGAAATAAAAATAAAGAATTTCTTGTGTAACGGTACTGTGTTTTTGGTTGTGTGGATGAATAGAACCAGCCTGTAGGTTCCCCCCATATGTGCTATGTATGTGTTCTTTGATCTTTGTGTATGGAAGATGTTAGTGATTGCATTATGGGTGGAGTAAAGTTTCTGGTTTTGTGTCCTCATCAAACATTGAAAACACGGAGAAAAAATTATGGGTTTTTTTTCACTTCTTTTTAAAAAAAAATTATTGATAGGGACAATTCAGTAATCACTGGATATTGATGGGGACGCATCTCTACTGACCCTATACAATTCTACACCCTAGCACTGTAAGCTAAATAAACACAAGAAATAGCCAATCAGACTTTTCACCATCGCATACATGCTATATAATACATGTTTCCAAAATGTCCACCAGCGGCGCAGCAAAGGGATCCAAGGAGTGCAGCTGGACTCCTGTCATTATATATTGCTCATGCATTCAAAGGTCTGAAGCAGGCTCTGCGTGGGATTAATCAATATTACTGACGGCTGTGTTTGCGATTGCCCCATTTTGACACAGTCCGAGCAGGACGTCGGGGTCATTAGTGCCCGCCGTTCCTCTCCTGCAGTTTCAAAGCTATTAACTTTTCCAGGCCTACTTTAGCAAATTAAAAGCAAAGTAAGATCTAATGCTGTAAAGTTCTCTGGCAGCGAGAGGAAGAGCATATGCATTTATTTTAAGTCCCCTCATACTGGAATGTTTTATGCTGGCGGGAAGCTGGCTGGCCATTTTTCTCTATAACATGCTCCATTGCTGCTGAGTGACTTCCTCCACTCGACTTTTAAAAGTGAGGGAATGAAGTGAGTATCCATCCATTGGTCTCTTTTGGGGCAGACAGTCTGAAATCTTAATTTGGTTCCTGTATGATTCAAATGAAAGAGTGCCGTTCCTTTCATTTTCGGCGACTGGCGAAAGCCCACAGCAGAGATGATCGCTTTACTCGTTTTCTCTCTCTCTCTCTCTCTCTCTCTCTCTCTCTCTCTCTCCCTCTCTCTCTCTCCCCCTTCGTCACAATTCATGTTGACTGATAATAAGCGTCGAGCTTATTTAGCGCTTCAGAAGTCCTCCTCCTGTTTATCTGCGCTGAAACTCAAGCGTTCATTAACTCAGCCTCTTTCCACTGGAGATGCTTCTGCAACAAAAATGAAGATTAATACATTAAAAACCCAATTTGCCCCTTTGAATGAAATTATGCTCTAATCGAGGGGGCCTCGCTGAATTATGTTTCATTGTGGCTCAACACCGGACGTGGCCGAGAAAGGCAATTAAACTTAATGAATCCTCGGCCTTTAGATGGCTCTTTTGCTTCTGTACGTCACCGATGTCCTCTTAACCCAGACCCATTCAAAACTGACCACATTCACGTACGCAGATTTTCCCTTTCATCTCAGAAAGGCCTCTTGGTGTCATCCGAGTCATCGTCTAAAACAGTAAAAAAGTCACAGTTTGACTAAACATTTGCAGTTCACAAAACATTTTCAACACGGGTGCAGTTAGCAAGCTGGCACACTCGCCAAGTGTGTGTACATTTAGACATTTGTAGGTGGGAGGTCAATTCATGCAGAACCTTCCATTTAATAGCAAGACCCCCCCCAGCAAAAAATAAATAAATTATAGATCAAATTATATATCCTACTTTAAATAAAAGCAAGTATTTAAACACAGAGTTTCAAAATATATCATACAATCCCGGCCCATTCATGGAAATTACATCACAAAACCAACAAATTTCTAAATCTATTTACTTAACCTACGGTACCGTGACCCCACCCATTTAAGACAAAATTGATGATGCTTTATGAGTGAGATGCAATACAGAGCAGAATCAGAACAGGATTCATCATCATCATCATACTGTATATCATTTGAAGGCACAGAAGTCAAGCTTATTTAATGCTAGCAAGTAAAAAAGCATAAAAGAAATAAAAGAAAAAATACATTTAAAAATCAACAAAAAAAGATTAAAAGTGCGATGGAAAGTCACAAAAAAGATCTGTTTAATTCTGAAGGGTGAAGGAGAGGTCGGAGAACGTGTGTGCAAAAATGAATGATGACTGTTTCTTGGATCATAAAACCATACTGATATCTCAAACAGACCTTAGAGGAAAAAAGAAAGAGAGAAATGTGGGATTTGGGCCTGAACTGACAGCCCCTTTCAGGGGTCACGATAACGAGCGTTGAGTCACATCTACTCCACCAGAAGCATCACATCACAGACATACTTACAAAATTGCTTGAACTTTCCTGAATCCTAAGATGAGCAAATATGTCAGAGCTTCTGAAAGTAGGACCTGTTATGGTTGTTGTGTTATTTGTGTTTTGATGAACAGAAGCAGTGGTGCTCAGTGCAGCAGGTATTTGATAAATCCACATTTTGGGGGGCTGTAATGTTTCTGGATAAATGGAGTTATGCAAAGGCATGAGTCTGGAAAATAACACCGAGCCTGAAGCTGATATACTTTTCACTCTCCTCTACTGTTCTCCATGCCGAGTTTCATGCCTTGTTTCATTTCTGACTTGTACTCAACTATCTCAGATCCTGAGCCCAGCAGTGTGGCTGTGGCCTGTTAGCATAAAGCAGGGGTGTCGAACTCCAGTCCTGGAGGGTCGTGGTCCAGGACGTTTTGGTCATTTTCCTGCTCAGAAACACTTGGTTCACCTCACCAGTTAATTGTCAGGTTTAGTGAATGTGTTTGAGGAGGAGAACCATCAAACTGCCGGACACCGACCTTCCAGGACCAGAGTTGGACAACCCTGCCATAAATCATATCTTTTTAATAGCTGTTTTATCTGGAATCCTTTAATTGTTCTTCACTGCTTGTACAGATAATCTAAGCCTCGTCTTCGCAAGAGGCTTCATTCTTGACCTAAAATGGCTTTATGGCAGAACAGAGGACTCCTATTAACAGAGGCCACAGTTCTTATTAGCATAGTGGAGCATTGTGCAAGACCAGGTCAGTAGAAATGACAGCATATTGACAGTTCAACAGTCTGAGGTCATGTAAACCTACTGTTCTGCCCTTTTGTTCCAAAGACAATCAACTCCAGCATTGGCAAGAGGGGTATAAAGCCCACGAGAATAGGGTTGTGGATTCTCTGGAGTGATGGAGCTCCATCCATGAAATGAGCTGGAGTGGAGTTTGGGATCTAGAATTGATCATCCAACATCAGCACCTGACCTCATTAATACTCTCATGGCTATAATCAAATCCTCACAGCAAGATTCCAATATATAGTGTCCCCTGTAGCAAAGGGGGAACAAACCACCCTATTTGAATCATGTTACAGACGTAGGTAAATGAAATTTTGCCTGGTGTAGTGTAGGGGGGCCTGGACCCCAGTCTGCTGCATGGAGGACATGGTGATATAACTGTAGTAAGGTTTATTTTAGTGCTATTTTCTTCTTCACTTTCTGTTGTTGTCAGGTTCCATCAAACGTTTAGTGTGGGATAAAGTCAGTAGCTGCCTTTGACTATTTGATCTTGGCCTTCAGCTTGAGCCATAAACGTTAAAACTCAAAATTACGATATTGCATGATGGTCTGATAGCAAAATTGCAAGAAACGAATGTGAGCCACATGTGTATGTGTAGTTTTGTGCCAGTGAGTCAAATCTGTGTCCAAGTGTCTTTGTAATTTGCGGCTCCTTGTTTCCCTTATATTGTTTCTGGAGATGGAGCGATACTGCTGCTAAATGAAAATACCAGCCATCAACAACTCCAGAATCAGCAAACAGAGGCTGTCAAACAAAAGCACTCCTTAGAAATCCACTTCTTTAAAATTCTGCTTCAGTTAAATGCTTTAAATGTACACATCTGCAACAAGTTTTTCAGTTGACCTCTCAAAAGTGCAAAAGTCTTGAGCCACCGCTCATTTCTTTATATTTTGGTTTGAATTAACTTGTTAGTGCAAAAACACTATTTTATTCCTGTCAAACTGTCTTATCTTTGGTATATTGAGTAGATTCAGTGAAAATAATGGGAACAAATGTACAAAGTGCCTGAAGATACAAGGAACCTAGATAAAGGAGTTCCAACCACTCAGCATTCAGCACCACTGATCACCGCCTGATCATCTGGAATCATCTGCTCCTGGTTCTTCACTGGTTCAGGACTTCAGTTAGATGCTCTTT
>JBBJLS010055779.1:0-13152 GCA_037577275.1 Bryconaethiops microstoma
CACTACGGTTCTACTGCACATTATGGCAAGAACCACTTAACTAAGTAAAAAAACAACAGTCCATCATTACCTGATTATAGAACATATTCTGGTTTGTTTAACACTTTTACTGCATAATTCCAGGTGTTCCTTCATCATTTTGTTTGTTTTCAATATTAATCTACAATGTAGAAAATAATAAAGAAAAAACATTGAATGAGACGGTGTGTCCAAACTTTTGACTGGTAGTGTGTGTATGAACTGTGGATATATACACAGGTACACACTGGAGTGTCCTCAGTTGTTTGGTAGCAGCAGGCATTGACAAAACAGTAATAATGTAACAAGACAATTCGGACATCGCTCACAGTAATAAAACTTGCACATGTTGTAGTTATCGCTGTAATAACAGAAACAGCATGTGATGCTGGACAGAGTTTTCGGGTCTGTGGATTAGAGGCTGCACTGTTAGGAGACACAGCCACTGTTCTGACGGAGAGAACACAGGCTGCTTTACCACGGCGGACAAAAAACCCATTGCTGCTGCACTGTGGCACCGCTTCTGCTTCAGTGTGAACTTTGAAGAGCTCTTTTTTGTTGAAGTCCACTTCCTCCTCGACCCTCGCGTCAGATTTCCCAGTAAAGGCAGTGCAGAGTAGTCCTGCTCTGCCGATGGATTTTTGTCACCCGATATGTTTAATGCCGATGTCGACGCAAGCACACCGAGGTTAAGTGCCATAACATGAGCTTAACTTCCTAAAGCCACAACTGCGTGATAAGAGTGCCGCCGCCGGCCCTCAGGAGCTGCTGTTCCAGCGTTGATCTGCAGTTCTAAACCAAATGAGATCTGCATTTTTATATTGCACTCTTGTCTTCATACTGGCGAGATGATACACAAGTTTCTACACATGTGCTGTGGTTTTAGCACCATAAAGCAATGCAAAGAAATGACAGCGCTGATTTTGCTAAAATCCAGTTGCAAAAACAAAGACCAGGTGAAAACAAAAATAAGCAATTTTATTAGAAGACGGATACACTCAAATGCAAGCAAAATGATTTCTTTGAAGAGTACAGAGTTGTTTTCTTATTTTTGTGATTTTTCATGAGAAGATTGTGTGAACAGGGTAGCAGAATATATCTATAAACACCAATCAGCCATAACATTAAAACCACCTGCCTAATGTGTCCTTGAGTTACAGCCGTCTCAACATAGAACGTTTGGAGTTTACGGCGCTCACTCCCACTCGGTTTACACGGTTAGCCTCGTACTCTCGGACTTCGTGGGCGGACTAGTTTGGTTGCGGCGGCGGAAGAATACGCAGTAACGCGGCGTCTCAGTGCGAGAGTTTTCATTTTCCTGTTTCTGTGTCTTAGTTGTGTTTTTATGATTTTACTGTGTTAGGATCAGTAAGTGACTACGGTGTGTTTCCACTTACACCAAAATTCGGGTTACATCACTGTTGAAGGACCGGTTCTGTGTTGTAACTCGAGGACCTCCTCAAAACCGCTCTGTGCCAGATTCCACAGCACACAACAACTGGTCAATGACATCAAGACTTTAAGTCTCCACGTATCGAATGAGTTTGTCTAGCAGTGTTTGCAGTGTGTCAGAGATCACAGAGATCCGCTGGTCATTCAGAGATGTACTCATTTGCCCTTTGCAGGTACTGTTTACTTACCACAGGGATTCACTACCAGACTAATGGTCACAGTCTACATCCCCCCAGCTGTAACATTAACAGCGTACTAGACTGTGTTCACACAAACTTCGCTGGCATGAACTGCTTTTTATTGCCGTCTTCCTCTATATTTGCTTGTTTGCACACTTAAGGGCTCCGCTGCTTTAATACAGAATCTGTTATGATACTGTATTTATTCAAATTTGTGCTGTAGCTGCTTTTGCCGACTACACTCAGTGTTGTTTTGTCCTGCTGTTTTGTTGCTCTTTTGTTTTGCTGCACTCTCTCTTTTGCTCTCTTTGCGCTCTGTGTATTCCTGTCCTGTCTGCACTTGCGTGGTGGTCTTGTGGTCTTTCTGGTTTTGTTCTTGTGTTGCACCGTGGTCCTGGTGGAATGTCTAGGAAAGTGTATAATTGCTGAAATGATAATAAACTTCAGCGATGCACAATGGCAGGTATGTGGTTTCTCAGCCCCGCACTCAGACACTGTGCACTGCGTGTCCTGACACCTCTTTATCATTACCGACATTAACATTTTCACCAATTTCTGCCACGGTAGCTCTTCAGTGGGAACGAACCACATGAGCTGGCCTTCGCTCTCCATCTCCATCTCCATCTCCGTCAGTTCACTGGTTCTCCTTCCTTGAGAAGTTTTGTTAGGTTAGAGGAGGTACAAGGCATCTGTTTAGGAGATGCTCTGACCCAGTGGTCTAACCGTCAGAATAAGGTTCAGATCCTGATTCTTGCCCATTTTTCATGCTTCCACCACATGAACTTCAGGAACTCATTGTTCACAAATCTAACACCCTGACAGGTGCCGTTATAATGAGATAATCATGTTATTCAGTTCACCTGTCGGTGGTTTTGATGTTGTGGCTGATCACTGTACAGCATAAATGCAAAGATTTGAACACCCACAGTCAACTTACATGATTTCTTGGTTTCTTAATTGAAAATAAGGTTTTCAATTAAGCTGACTTTAATGCAGATTTACTGTTTATTGACTGAATTTAACATACAGGGGAAGTTAAAATGAAATTGGTGTTTTATGTAAAGTGTTTAAGAAGTTCCCGCAACTCAATAGTTTGGCAAAAAGTTATGGCATTATCTATTTTGTTTGATATTTTTCCAAAACGCAGCAACTAAACAGAAGTTGTGCTCTAAAATGGTCAGAAAATGCAACAACTTTGTTACCTGTTTTCGCTCAGCGTTGTTCGGTGCTTGTCCACTGAACAGTGAAAGATTCAGACCTCCAGAAAGCAGCAGAGGTCAGACCTTCAGAGCTGCCGAATTTCACTTGTAAATGAATAGTTTACAAAGAGAAAAATGCTGTTGAATATTCATTAGTGTGGTGAAAAGAATGAGCACAGAGGAGGTTAGAGAGCGAGGGTCCAGACTGTACACTGGGGGATTGTGATATTTAAGATGGCTCTTGTGTGGATGTGATTCACCTGTTCCTGACTTGTTGACCTTTTAATTGGAAACCTATCACACAGTGGCACTATGGGAATGAAATCTCAGCACTGAGACTCTGTCATGAGTGTTTAATAAGTTCTTGCAACTCGATAGTTTGGCATCTGGACTTGAGTAAATATGACACAAAGGCCCCTTATGCCAGAATGAGAAACATGCCGATGAGGGTATTGATAAGTCTGGAACTGATGAAATGTACCATTGATGGGTGACTCGTTGGTGTGTGTTCGACCAGTGGATTGGTCCATTATGAGTGCATGATGCTGATTAGTACAGAACAAAAATTTGCCATTACACAAAGTTCATTCACCTTTATGAGCGTTTATGTCACTTAAATATTACTAAGACCAAAAATATTTGAAGACATTTCCGTGGAAATTGAATTATCTGTATTTCTGTATCAGCCTAATTACCAGTGCAGAGCTGTATTTGTGTGCCTGGTTATACGGGACAAAGGTACAGAAATCAAAATCAAAATCAGAATCACAAAACTGCAAAGACACATAGAGACACAAAGAAAAGAGCAATACAAAATATAAAGGCTAAATAAATCCAATAAAAGAATCTGTAGAAAAATACTCAGTATAAAATACACTATACTAGACACACTAATGCTGGGTATTAATACTGTAGATAAATAACTTACAGTTCAGTGAATTACTAGTAACACTAATATTGGTCTGTTTTTACTGTGATAGAGATCAGTAGTAGATCAGTAATACTGATATAAGTAGTGATATAGTGGTTAGACATGACATAATAAAAAGATCTCGCACATAATGAAATGATTTGGCACCCAATAAGTAAAACAGCACATGATACTGTTTGTGTTTGTGTTGTGGTTCAGCTGATTCTTTAACAGTGTTTTAATAAGGTAAAACTCTCAATGATATAAATATTTCTTTTACAGGAGAGTCTGACGGTTTCCAATAAGACTGTCAGTATTGATTATTTTATGTCTATATGTGAGATCCTGCTGATCTGGTCTCTGCTGACTGGATACATAAGTAATGTGTTTTTGCTTTTTTGATGGTAAATGACCTGATAAATGTAGTTGAATTCAGATAAAGCACAAATATCAGTCTAGTCTGGGTCTAGTGAGCATGTAGTAACTTGGTTGAACAATGGATGTGGACTTGAGTTCAGCTTTACAGGTTTAAGATACAGATGTAGACGACTTAAGCACTGATGTACGTCGCTCTGGATAAGAGCATCAGCTAAATGCCGTAAACGTGTGTAGCATGACACCCTAACCTTATGTAAGGATACTGCTGTCAGCAGTTTCAGCAGTAAAGCTGAATATTAGCACTTTAACACCTACTCATTTAAATTATACTCCGTCTTCAAAATCAGGACAAAACATTGTAAACTTTTCATAAACATGAGGGCAGATTTCAAATAGGGGTTAGAAAACAACCACATTATCGTGCTCATCATGTTGCACTTTATGCTGTGTGTCATTCCAGAAATGGACTGAAATGAGAGAGAACAACACAGAAGTTTATAATTTAACTCTTATGTGAACTCATGGGCCAAACTCCTACTGATCAGAGATACTGGTGGAGCAAAGGCAAAGCAAACCCATGTATGTGTACATGAGCCTATGTGTGTATGTGTGCATGTGTGTGTGTGTGTGTGTGTGTGTGTGTGTGTGTGTGTGTGTGTGTGGACATATGTATAAAAAATAGATGACTGGATTGGCAAAGATTTATAGTATTACAGTATAGTAAATAGTGTAGTATCTTTCTTTTTATGACTATTCCATGGGTCAGATTTGCTTATTTTCACTTTACTATTGAGATATTGATATATAAGCCCTTTATGAATCTAGTGATTAAAGAAGGGTTGTTCACAAATAAAAGTTAAATTTTGCATCAACCACCACACAAATGAAAAAACACCTAAGTTCTTCTAAGCTGGTACATTATGGTGGGAGAGAGAACGAGAGGGAGAAATTTGTAATACAAAACTGACTGTCACTCATTTTAGCACGCGGTTGGCTCATTTGCAACTGTAAATAGGATTTATCCTCATCTTTGTAGGTGATAAATACCAACATTGTTCTCAAGGCGGCTGTAGCAAATGGAGAAAATGTCAACTGGAAAAGGCCTATTTTCATTCTGTATCACAATTTTCTCACTTCAACTCCTCAGAGACTCGTATCAGCATCCCCTACAAGACCTTATTGGAAACTTTTTCTCTAAGCGACGCAAAAATATAATAGCACAAATATGAGCATATAAGCTTGAAATAAGGGCCATTCTCATCGACCCACAACAAAAAGACAATCTGACAGTGACCTTTTCAAAAACTTCCACATGATCGATTACTTAAAATGAGCCAGTATAAGCATTTAACTCTGAGTGTCGTCATAAAAATCTGTGCGAGTGCCATCAATAAAGCCCTTTTTTTGGTGACACAATGATGAACTGCGTGAGTCAAAAGGACGCTTTGCGGAGGCCTTTTGTTTGGACTGCAGCCCTGAAGCCATGTGACTATGCTTGTGTGTGTGTGTCTGTATGTGTGTGGAAGAAATATCAAACAGAAATTAAACATCATTTCACAATTGTTTCCACAAAACTGAGACAAAGATGTATTAAAGGAAGTGTGTGATGATCTAAGCACAACGCTGGAGGGTGTGAAGTGACAATACAGTTCATTAAACTTCATCTATATGAGGTCTAAAAGCTGTGTCCAGATTTCAGGATTGTTTAACTGCACCTGCGGTGATCAAATTGTTTACAATAATCGCAAATAATTTATTGTTATTATTTATTTATAAATAGGAGCTCATGCTTCCTCAATGTCATGTGAAGTACCAACACATCTTTTCAAACTTTGTTAATGTCTTTGGGCAGCTCAGCTTGCTTGGAGGAGAACACTAATCACCCATTTTATTGTGGTAGTTAGCAGCTACATGAACAAGAATTGTGCTGATGGGGGACAGGGAGGGCTATCCTGCCCACCCAGAGAGATTCAAGCCAGTTGTGCTCTCTTGGACTCCCTTCCACACACTGCATCATTGAGGACTGAATCAGTATCTCAGGAGGTTTCTCTAAAATAAGTATCGTACTGTGAAAAACGTTTGACTCACCCAGCAATAATCACGTTTCGCTTGCATTACAGGAAATAATTCAAAAAATTTCTAATCTTACTAACAATTAATAAAAGAAATTAGGCACTAATTAGGATTATACAAACTGCATCATGCTAATTAGTGATTGCAATTCATTCCATGTCTCTAAATATCTACCCTGTCAGTTTAATATAAAAGATAAGATAAGTGGCTCCATACAATGAGATGTGAACAGACCACAGCACAGCACACAGTGTAAACAATGTGCATTTAACCCATTCGCCAAGTGAAACAGGGGTCTGGCACCAACGAGGGGCACCCGAGGAGCAGTGTGTGGGGACAGTACTTTGCTCAAGTGTACCTCAGTGGTGTAACTAACAGTCCTGGGATTCAAACCCACACCCTTCTTAATATAGTGGCAACTCCCTAATCACTGGGCCAAAAACAAAAATAAGAACCATAGCCACATCCCTGTAGTCTGATGTTGTTAACATTGTTTTATGAGAGCAAATCACTCACTAAAATAATGAATTTTGTGATATTTGCCTATTCAGTCAACGGCAGTTTTGAACCTTTCATTCAAGTTCTTGGGAATGTTTTAGCCTAGACTTCTTTTGTGTGTGAGAGGCAACCAATCGGAACAGAGGTCATTTACATACTTGATTCTTAAAGGTAGAGGAATACCATCTGCTAAATTCTACATGATAAGGAGGATTGCAAATGTTATGCTGTATATGCCAATGAATGTTGACTTTTTCTGATACATTATCCCATACAGACATCACAATAAGCTCCAAGAGAGTTACTAAGTGTTCTGATCAATCGAGGTCTTCATATAAGTTACCAAAAGTCTAATTTTTTTTCATCTTTAACTATTAAAGGTATTGGCGAGTTGGTGCATGAATAGGCAGGGTGAACCTGCTGTAGCCAGAATAAGGAATATTTAAATGTGTTCATTTTGTGACATAAAAATTATGACTTGAAAAGAGGCTTTAGCTTTTGTAGCTTAATTTTTTTATGTATGGACTTTATGGATGGGGGAAATAATTTTAAACAACATTAACTGACTATAAGCCATTTTAAGTCCGGAGTGATGAAGTGATGATATGGGCCATTTAACATCATGAAAAACACACACACACACACACACACACACACGAAAACAAATTAAATATGAGAAAATACAATATACAGGACTTTTGACCACTAAGCCTTATCCTTAACACATGGGCTACTTTACAGACGAGAGCCTTGGCTGTGTCTTTTTTGTGATAAAGTTGAAGCAAAATCATGCACGCTGCAAGTATATATTTTGACATTTAATTTTCATAAACAACATAAAAGCCTTTCGCTTAGCACTGTCTCTCGATTTGTTAATCAGAAAGCCCATTCTAACTCTAGCTGATTTTTTACACCATTGCTACAAATGATTACACGCCGGGCGGAGAACGAAAACTGACAAAGTAAATAAATGAAAAATTACTCACTTAAGCTCACACAGTGATTCGAACGCTATTCACACCACTAATGCATCTCGATCTCACCACATTGTGCTCGCGGTCCAGCAACCTGTGTATAAACAGACTGAGCTCATAAAAGGACATTTATTCAATTCAAAGCAGATCTGCGTGGTTTCATACATCCGTCTGCTTCCAAAACTCTGTGAAGCTGCTGTGGGCCTGTGGATCATCAGTGGCTGTCAGGCTGCTATTTAAGCACCGCAAATAACAATTTGTGCTGGGCCATCAGAACCGGCCTGCAGTGGTGAAGCCCTGACATTTACCATTCAAGTACAATAAGTGAGGAAAAAGCCCGGCATTTGATTTTTGCCCACTTCTCCTTTCAGAAACGCGACTAGGCACTAATCACAGTGGATGAAACGGACGGGCTCGTTGAGGTCTGTTGAGTGCTGTGCTCCCGGGAACACAGCAATTATTTGTATTTTTTTTCCTGTGAATTACAGACAGGGCTAAAATGGGTGGCCATGGAAGAGGTTATGCCATATTGGTGCAGACTGATCAATGCTGCCATGGCTTTTACTCCTCTCCGAGGCTCCGTTGCTGACGCTGGAAGAAGCTAATGTATTGCAAATTGTCAAAATGGAGCCTATGGCCGTCTCTTTAATGGGAGAACACTCATGACCTTCAATGGTCACATAGGTTATAAGCATTGTCCCATTTTAGGCAAGACACTAAAGGTGAATAGGATAAAAACTTTGATGGATATCATCATGAAGCCTCACTAGTTATTTAATTCCTGTAAGTCAATTATTTTATGTTACTGCTTTCCTGAAATTCTATGTTTGAATATGCAAATTAGGCATTATCTAAGTAAATATGAGTTCATCTGCACACATTTCCTGAGCGAAAATCATAATGTTGGATAAAGTCAGGTTCACTTTTAGCTTTTAAACTTTTTCTTCAAATTCTGTTGAGATCTAGGAGAATTTTGGATTTCTGTTTTTTTTAACAATGTGGAGAATGTGGATTCTTAGAATGTGTCCCAGTATTATTCAAATTCTGAGGTTGCAACAAGGTATTCATACCCTTAATTTCCTATCAATTATACATACATTTTTTTACCCTGTTCACCTGTAGTGTCTAGCCTTTAAGGGGACAATGCTTGAGACTTATGCGACCTTCAAAGGTCACAAGTGTTCTCCCATCAAGGCTCTATTTGTGCAATTTTCAAGACATCCAGCATTAGCAATAGAGCCTCGGAGACGAGTAAAAGCCGGGGCAGCAGCGAAAAATGGAACACTGGACCATTTTTGTTAGATACTGACCACTGTATACAGGAACATCTCACAAGATGTTGTTTTGGAGATGCTCTGACCTGGTCGTCCAGCCATCACGATTTAGCCTCCGTCAAAGTTGATTAGATTTTTATGCTTGTCCATTTTTTTCCGCTTCTAACACACCAGCCTAAAGAATTGATTGTTCAATTGTTGCATATTAAATATCCCACCTCCTGACAGGTGCCACTGTAATGAGAAAATCAGTGTTTAAAATCACTTCACCCGTCAGTTTTTACTGTTGTGAATGATTAGTGTTAATGTCAAAATTTGTTCCAGTTTATCACATAAATTGGCTGTAAAGAATGCCATCAGTGTCCCTTCAGAGTTATGGACTGCCAGCTATATTTTCAGCACTGCTGTGGAAAGGTGTTGGCATATCAGAGCTCAGCGGCTGAGATGAAAATCTTTTTTATAATGTCTTATTGCGAGGGTATCTTATCTAATTTAGTTAATGCAAGCTAACACTCAAGTTAAGCCAATAGCCCATAAACCCAGTGAAAGATTAAACTGGCCTCAGAATTAAAGTTTTAAACAGCTTAAGCATTTAACTTTAACTGATTACTCAAGCAGTTTTTCAAAAATACACTTACGCCTGTCTCACATTACATAACAGATGGCAAAGAATGTGAGACACAACACACACAATGACATTTTTCACAGATTTTTTTTTTGTCCTTGGTTGTTTTTAGTCATCAAAGTTCCCATAACAGAAGATCTGTCCTAATTGGTACACCACACACCTTCAGAATAAACCGTTGAACAAGAGCCCCCCAAAAGACTCGCAGGATTTCTTGTAAATCAATGCGGCTGTAAATCAACTAATGATTTGTGCTAGTATATAGACTCATATATACATACACACAAATAGACACATACGTGCACATATATAGACACACACAGACACACATACATATGCATCAATAGACACACATTCATGCGCAGTGGAATGCATACATACATAAAAATGTAACTTGTGGATTTTGAAGTTTAATGTAACAATATGCACTGTAAGTACTATTTAATGGATGCGAAAGCTTATCTATGAGTTCAATCAAAATAAGCCGCCTCGCCTTTATCACAGCAGCATGGATTCACAACATCCTTTTCAGGAATTTCTGGAAATAACTTGTGTCCGAGTTGGAGAGTCCAAGACCATTCTCAAAACGTTTTGCTTTTCTTTGGACTGGATATAATTTTGGAACAATTTTGAAAAATGCTTGGGATCACCATGCTGTTGAAGAAAAAAAAAAAAAATTGTTGACTCAGAGTACATACACACACACACACATATATACACACACACACACGCACACATAAAAATACATACATATGCATATATTAGATACATACATACATACACATACACACATATATGGCTAAATGAGCTAAATGCTCATACTAGAAGTCAGTGTGACTAAAAATGCAATTAGTTTTGCTTCATATAAAACCACTCACCAAAGCCAGAGCATAGTTTCAGAAACAGCCTTGCAGTTTTTTTTTTGTCACCAAATACCCCCCAACTCCTCCTTAGGATTTATAGCAAACTGAACACCAGCTGGTGTGTGGAGGTAAAAAAAGAAAACACTGTGAGGACGTTCCTTTCCATAAGGCACGTTCCATCCTCTCACGTTCTGTACAGCTTCTGAAATCTGTGTGTGAATGTGACAGGAAATGTGCAGATTTGGTTTCATGCAGTTACTTTCGCGAGCAGTCTGCGTGTCACACCGGGGAGAAAGGCAGGGTGGCTGCTGATTCATCCATCTTTTGAAGGTTTTGCAAATTAGGGGTTTTTTTTGGATGACTTTTTATGTGGGTGAGGGTAGCAAGGAGGTTGTTGTATGTGTGTGTGTGTTACAGATAGGTGTGGTCAGTGGTTGTAATGCCACTAATGAAGCGCTGAGTAGACAGTATTCTCTTCCCTCAGGCACTGTGCCATGCCACCCTCTTCACTTTCTAATAATATGTCATTCCCTATTTACTGAGTTGACTGCAGAGGGAAGCTGATGCAGAGAGAGGGAGGGAGGGAGAGAGGGAGAGAGACAGAGACAGAGACACAGAGAGAGACAGAGAGAGAGACAGAGAGAGAGATAGAGAGAGAGAGAGAGAGAAAGACAGAGAGCGCGAGAGAGAGAGACAGAGACAGAGAGAGACAGAGAGAGAGACAGAGACAGAGACAGAGAGAGGGAGAGAGACAGAGAGAGAGAGAGAGAGAGAAAACTGCCTCTACTCTCTCAACAATAACTAAATAGCAGCATATTTATGAGATTCTACAGTTCTCCCAATACACAAACAACATCATATCACCATCAGAGTCTTTTTCATTTCCTCCAGTTTGACATGTAAAACTTCATGGCCAACTGACCAATAGAAATGCCCCAAAAAATGACTGAATAACAATTTCATTCCTTTGCATTTTTTGCACGTTTAATTACTCTACTGCTGGAATACAGTATCTACAGTCATAATACTGTGTTCACTCATATTAGTGCTGTTACTGCTCCTGTTGACTGCACCGTATGTTCTCTTCTCCTGTAAATGATTGTACTTTTAGTACTCTTGTGGATTTTAACCCTCTTTCATCCTGTCCTGTGCTTGTGAAGTCTTGCGGTGTTTCTGTGTTTGTTCTTTGTGTCGCTCCATGGTCTTGGAGGAACGTTGTTTGTGTGTGTACATGGTTCAAATGACAATAAACCTACTTGGTCTGACTTAAAACATCTTGTTTCATTAACTGATAATGAAAATTAAGATTTATTTTCCTTCTCCTGTAATTTAATGTAATTTTTTTTAAAATATAGGGTGGCTTTGATGTCAAGTGGAGTAATTGCTTCTTTTTTTTTTGTCAGGTGGTGTAACCGCGTTTTGTAATTAAAATGTTTTAATAAAAATGAAAATGAACATGGAAGGGGCGTGGCCTTGTGCAGTGGTGGAGAACTGCTGCAGAGCACAATCACTGCTGCAGAGCACAAAAGAAAGACAAGACGGCATCCAACTCTGAACTTCATGAACATTTGAAGAACACTGAATCACTACACATTTGGGTGTTTTGTTGGATTTCATAACTGCTGAAAAGGTCTGAATTGGCAGAGCTGTTCAAAAGTTATTCAAGTTATTAAGTTACTTGCTTGGGGATGCACATTCAGAAACAAACATGACTGAACATGACACTGACATGGGCAACAAACCAATTCACCAAAGATTCGACTGAGTCTCTGAAGAGAAACATAAAATAACTGATGATAAACAATCACGTTGCTGTTCATTTTTCTTCTAGCTGAGCTTCTCCATTCTTGCTCATTAAAAGTCTGACAGCATTTGTCTAATTTGTTAATACATGCATTTTGTTTGGATGTCCAGGCTTGAGGTCAATTTGTGAATTAACTCAACAACTCCAATTCAAACTTGGCAGTAATCCTGAAAACGACTTCCTCAGGAGCAAATGAGGCAGGAATGGAGTGCAAGTACTCACCTGAAGATGCAGTTTAAAGATGCTTTGCTGGATCCATGAACAGGTCCACCACCGTGCTTGCACTTTGGTTTCCTGAAATTTCCTGATTGATTCATTAAAAATGATCCTTTAGGGAGACCTTCTCAGAAATTCAGAGGTCAATGATTCCTAATTTCACTCTTAATATTGCAGTCCAGAGTTTATATACAAATCAGATTTTCAAAATATTCTAAGAAAATACACAAAAGAAACCTAAAGTCAATTTACTACTAACTAAACACAAGTTCTCAATTCCACCACCTTCACCATAGGGCGAGATTTGCCTTCCTCTATACTCTACACCACAGGTTATGAACCTTAACCTGGCGTGGAATTCTGGGAAATGCTGTTTTAAATCAATTTAGGAAAAATGTTGTTGACATTTACATTTTTTCTTACCAAAGTAATTTGAGACATTACAACATGGTAAAAATACATTACCCTTGTATTTATTTCTTATATTTGTATTTTATGTGATTCATAATACTTATTTTAACTTATTTAGAAAATCAAGTCAAATTGTCTTAGACATTGGAATTTTGTGGAATCCATTAAATTTCAATTCCAGTTCCATTTCCCTTCAGCTGCATTCATTTACATTTACGGCATTTATCAGACGCTTTTATCCAAAGTGACTTCCATTCCCTAACTACAGGGGACAGTCT
>JBBJLS010055820.1:0-13150 GCA_037577275.1 Bryconaethiops microstoma
TGCTCAGTGTCTCCAGTCATTGTGTGGATTTATAAAATTCCATAAGCAGCACCGAATTTAATCTAATGCAGTAAAACGAGCCAAACCAGGTATTTGATAGTAGCTAAAATGAATATTGGACTTCCATGAGGAAAGAGGTCTGGAATTTACTGTAATGTTAATTGTATTTATTGTAACAATAATGATATATATATATATAAATAATACACACCCCCCCCTTCTGAACAAAAAACAAAGCTTCATTTCAAAATCTAACTCAGATTATTTAAGCCTACACTCCTATATCAGCAAGTTCACAAGCTTTTAACATCCATTTTGCTACCTCCAAAAAAAATTATCCATCTTAAACACCCCTTTAATTAATAAACCTACGTGGAACTGTCTGATCTGTCTACTGATCCTAGATCTTCCTCCAAGCCACTTGATCCGATCCATTCCATTTTTGAGAAGCATCTTCTGCTCGGCTTCAAGCATTTATTTGTACTGTTCTACAAACAGAATGGACAAGCAAGGCCTGCCACAACAGTTTCCATCCATCTGTATCGACCCATTTGTACAAGGCCTGATTTTGGATGGAGCAGACTGGTCATTGGAGAAGAACGAATGAGAGAGCATGAGAGAGACTCAAGGTGTTTCTCGTCTGTCAGTTTCTGGATGGTTAACAATGAAAGACTCCATATCGAACTATTCATTCATTGGTTGCTGTAAAATGTGCTACATACATACTATACAAAATCACCAAGTTCATCCAGAATAGATCATCCAGTATGTCAGCAATACTCTAAGAAGATAGTATGAATATTTTCATGTAGGTAGATAGTTCTGCTGTTGAATCTTCACCTTCTTAGCCATGTTTCTCAACTGGGCTGAAAGCAAAAAATAGCCATGTCTGATTGATTCATACCGGTCATTGGGAGTTCTTTGAAGAACTTTAATTGGGGTCATCTTATAAGAACCGTACCATTTAAGAAATGAACTAAAGCATAACTTATGAAAAAAAAATCAACTGGAAGCATTGCCAACATATTTTTTTCCTTTTGGGTATGTATGTATTGTCTATTAATGCCCCTTTTGTCTCTAAGATTGTATCGGTGTCATCTGTATTAAAGGGTTGTTTGTGTTGTTCAAGTCTGTATATACATTGTATAATAAGTGAATGCACAAATGACCAGTGTTATACGCTCCAACCTTTTATTTACTGAGTAGGACTCAGCATAAAGATCCTGATAAATCATGTGAAAGAAATAAAAGATACTTGGACACAACTGACTTTAGGTGACATGATGAGTTACATATAATCAAGTTAAACTAATGACATGAGGGTCAAGACAGGCAGGATGTAATTGCGGGATCCAAAAAGTTTAATGCCAAAGAACAAAAACGCAAATAAAACAAAGGGGTCCAGAGTACATGAAAACACAAGAAACTATAAAAACACAAGAGAAAAATAAACAGGTTTAACAGAACCACAAGAAAACCAACACAACTAGAAATTACCTTAACAGCGCTCCAAAAGCAGGTTTTACACAGAGCAGTATGACAAGATGTTTTACAAAGAACCCACAAACACAAACTGAAAAACAGGTGAACTAATACTAATGGAAGGAAACGTGAACACGTGGGCAGGGGTGGAGACAGAAACTAGACACAGGTGAACAGGATAACAAGGGGGCGGGGCTAAGGCAGGGCTAATACCAAAACAGACTCAGGTGGACACATAAACAAAAGCACATGGAAATTATAAACAAGAAGACAACAAGAAAACAGGAGGAAGACAAAACATTACAAAAAGCCCAAAATAGGGAAAGCACACTAGTTAACTGGCCAAAGAATATCACATTCCCAACCCAAGGTTGTGTCATTTTTTTAAAAAGGGGAATTCCACAGATTTTTTCACATTTCTGCATAATTCAGGTGGTGTAATCTGTTAGAACTAGCATGTTGCCAAGGAGATAAGACCCTCTGTAGATGATAATAGGTCTTAATCATCATCCAGTGTACAGGTTAGCACATTTATCTAATTTGCTCATCTGTAGATGTAGCCTCCGTTATTCATTCAACACAAAAACTCCAACAAGTGTTGATTTTCCTTGGCTATTTTTCAATTATAAAACACATTTTATTGTATTTTAATTTCTCAGTCTCAGGACCAAATTTCTACTTTCCCCATTTTTTATCTGTTTATTTGATCTCTTCTTAAATATGAGAAATGGCCCCCTTTAATCATAATTTTTTTATGTGAACCTCCAAAAAAAGGCCTGTATCATATCAAATGCTGTGTCTCAAAATAATCTCTTGAAATGCTAAGGAGAAAAAAAAAAGTTTATTATGGTGGGGCAGCTGAAAAAATGAAAGGTGGCAGCGACAGTAGTTGGCTAGTCTGACTTCATGGCACCGCTGCATTATTCAGGAGTGGCGATGTCATCCACTGTGGCAGAGACTCATCTGAAGCAGCCAGCAACCCTCAGGACACACAGGTCTCCTAACCTACTTTACATCATCTGAACCCTCTCAGAGACAAATACAAAGGCACTCTTTTAAGGAAAACAGCTTGTATTTTTCATTACAGCTCTCGATGACTGAATTTGGGGAAGGAGTAGATCGTCAAAACCAATTGCAAAAGCATATTCCACTTTACAGCCAGGAATTCAGTCCCCAAACAGGCACGCTTCAGGTCACTAGTCACTATTATCACCATTATTTATTATTTAATAACACATTTGGAGCACTGGGTCATTAAAGCAAATGCAAGGATAACATCGTGACCCTTATTTTAAGACTGAATTCCATTGGCACTACATCTGATTGACCAGCAGGGGGCAGTCCAGAACTTTGAGCAGCACCAATTGCTTTGTTCATTGATGCTCATACCTCAAGATCAAAGTTTGATTGTAAAGGGCTTGTTCAAGGTTGAGCTGCCCCTTACATTATGCTGATATGGCACCAAATTTAACTTTATTACAAAATGCAGCTAAATGTCTACAACCTCCAACGTTAGGATACAGGCTCTATTGGTGAGAACGGCACTGTAATTAGAGAACCGCTTCACTCTGACAGTGGGTAAGAGAGGGTCATAGAGCTAGCAAGCAGCGTCCACAGTCTTCATTACTCCATTAATTTGCATTTTCTACATGCTTAATGGCAAATCCAGGTAAAAGCTAGGACAGAACTGCTGATTTAGCATGGACCCCATGAACCCCATCTTATAATGGACTGGGTGCCAAGTTGCAGGCCTCTCTTGCCAACCTCCTAGTGCTGGAAACTTTGAGTTAGAGAAAGTTTGATGCTTAAGAACCTCATTAAAATCTCAATCTGTATCGTTGTAAGGTCCAGCATTGTGAGGAAAGCACACAGACCTGAGTGTGGTGCATTTTGTGGTATTTTAGAACCTTTTCAGAACATATCAATCCCTCACTACTCAGCGTTCAGGACCCTCATCATTTACAAATTAAGCCCAGGTTAGAGTGTGATGGCAGCACTGCAGTGTGTTCCAGACATGTCCCAGAACTGGCATTCCATCTGGTGAAATGGCTTCGAGTCTAATTTTTCCTCAATATACAGAGTATGAAAAATTAGAAAAATCTATACAAAATTAAAAGATGAAATAGTCAAAACATACCAAAAGACCAAATCGTGGCCGTTATCAAACAAAATTCTGCTTAAACATTCTGTGCTGACTAGGCATTTAATGGTTTCCTGATTGGAAAACCTCAGAGGCTAAACAAATGGTAAATGATTTTTCCACAAATTAATTTAACAAACATTTTATTTAATGAAAATACAGTGATTTGATGTTAATCCACCTGGAAGAAGGATGTCCATAGAACTTTACAAGCAGTAAACATTTTCAGTGTAGGTCTGCTTCACAAAATGAGCAGACTCTTCATAACTGAGACCAGACACCAGTCAAGATTTCAGTTTCATGATTTGAAATATTCTTTAAATGCATGTAAAGTGATTTTTTTCTTATATTTTTTTCCCCCCATAATCATTACACAGTGTATGGACCATTAAATATGAAAATTTTACGACCTCTCTTTATTCTTTATAATGAAATGCACCTTAAAGGCCCCAAATCTTGGAAAACCAACTTTTTCACCAAACATGGTTTTAGAAACATGGTTAGTTTCAAAACACAATATTCATTCCCCAGTCCAACATTAGCCTCACATGTTCACTGTGAAGTTATAAAGACTGAACTGCTTTTGAAATAAGGCACATATTAGGACAGCCAATCCAAGCAGAGCTCATTTACGTATATTGGCCTTAAAGGCTCAATAACAGGGCGCAACTCTAGATTAGATGAAACCACACAAACGTCATAATCAAACCACCTTGTTGAAGTTTCTGATTGTTGATGAGGAGCAAAGTTTCTGCCGAGTCATGTAGAGAATTCCCAGCCCTGTCACTTCCTGTATGTTACCATAGTAACGTGGTAGTGGTGAGAGAGTTACGACTCACCTGTACTGAGGGGCACGCTAAGCTAATGAGAGTGGGCATTATGTCAGTCTACATTAGCACATACACCCACACACACAGGCTAACAGTCTACCTGCCATGGTGTGGGGCCTGTTTTGAGTCACTAGCAATCTGTGTTTTGAGTTTGTGTGTGAGAAGCCCCCTGTGGGGGGAAAAACAATGCTAAATATAAATATCATCTTGAAGAGACTAGAACTGAAGCTGCTGTCTCAGTTTCTGCTTCCTCTTTTGCATTAGCCTCTGCTGTGTTTTGCCGCCTTGGGAGCTAATATGTGTTGAAGCACCTCCGAGCTGCATGATGATGAGACCACACGTCGAGCGATTTTCTTCAAAAGTTGCCGTTTTAGAAGTCACAGGTTTCTGAATCCCCAGCATAGTAAATACATTAGTGGAGTCCCATTGCTAACTGATCAGCCGCTTTGAGGCAACATGTATAAAACAGCACAGCTGGAAAATATCAGCTCACACCCAGACATGAGATACAGTTTTAAAGCTCACAATCTGCACTTCATCAAAACTACCTTTCTAGCTTCACTTTACTGTTGAGAACAGACAATAAAATTAGCCTCACATGCTAGGTTTTGCTAGCAGTACAGGCGGTGATCCAGCTAGCTGCACATTCTCCTAGATTCCTGTCACAGTAGAGGCCATAGGAAACGGACATCTGAAGCCAAAAGCACACAAAGCTTTTATGGGAAATGATAAAGAAAAAAAGCTTGAGACACCATTTAATGGCAGTGTTTAGAGAAAGCTATGGCCTAAAATGAGCACTATATGGCAAAATAGACCCCAAAGGAAACTCATTCGCTGCTTTTACCATCATCATCATTAAATATATGATCTCAGAGGACGTGTGTAGGGTCACTGGTGGTTCTGGATGGCAAATAAAATGGGTATATTGATGTTAAAGACATCATGACCTCCAGTTCCATTCACCACCACTGTAATGAAGAATTACTTTGTTTAGAATGGCGAATTATTCAGAAATAAATCAAGTAATATAATAATTACAATAGATATAAAGTAATTTCTTTATTGTATAATTAAGCTGATGTTATCATTTAGCAAATCCGTCATCAGCTAGCAATAGCAACAAGGCTACTGAGCTGGACCAGACATCTTAAACTGGAAATGCTGCCACTCAGAAGTCCAACAATAGGGTTTTCCATCACGTTCTGTAAAGCTTGTCCAACCTAGCAACAACTGCTATGGAAAAACATGGATAGGTCAACCCATGAGCTTTACTGGCCAATAATGGCTCATTTATTGAGGGTATTGCTTGGTGATTGCTATTTTAAATGGGTAGTAGATGGTTGCTATGGCATTCCAATTGGTGTTCCAAAAACTAATTTTAAATTCAATTTAAACAATATATATATAAATGTATACATTTATACATACAAGAAACTGAATTATAACCAGTATGGTTCTCGTTGCATGAAGATCAGGGTCACAGGTGTGAAAATCTCGCTCCCTTTCTCTCCTGTCTCTACCTCTTTTCAATGTAAGGTGCCTTGGCAATGAGATAACCATCCAATCTTCTTTTCACTGTGTGTGTGAGTGCATGCGCGTGTGCCTGCTTGCTGTGTGTTTTGTGATCTCCCTGCTTTTTTCAGTGGCATGATGAAAAGAGAGAAGAAACGGAGGAGAAAGGCAGAGTGAGAAAGAAAGAAAACTTTTCAGAGGTCACTGAGGTCAGTGTAATAAGAACCTGGGCCAGGGCCTCCCTCCATTTATTCATGGAATAGAAACCACACTGTTCTCTCTATTCTCCCTCCCTTCTTCTTTTCTCTCTGGGCTTGAAACACACAGCCCGTGTTCGTGTATGAGTCTGCTGGGCTAGTTTCAACTGACACTTTCATGAATATTCACAAGTTTCTGAGAGGGAAAGGATGAGGCAGCGTTTGAATTTCTCGATGCCTTCGTCCCAACTGTTCCCCCAAAAGGTGTCGGAGATGCTATCTAGGCCATGTTTGCGCCGGTCTGGCTGTTGTGCTGTTGTACTACTGTTGTACAGATCTTCACTGACAGAAGGATCTCTAACACATACTAATACATGAATACCTGCATGTGTTACGGAGAGAGAGAGAGAGAGAGAGAGAGAGAGAGAGAGAGAGAGAGAGAGAGAGGGAAGTGAGGGAAGTGAGGGAGAGAAAAAAAAGTGAGGGGAAAAAAGTGAAGGAGCAAGAGAAAGAGAGAGACAAAAGAGTGAGAGAAAGAGAGAGAAAGGGAGGGAGAGAGTAAAAGATAGAGAAAATAGATATAGAATGAAAGAAATGGAGTAAAAGAGAGAGAAAGAGAAATAGAGAGAGAAAAGAGAGAAAAGTGGGGGAGAAAGAGACAGAAAGAGAGAGAAGGAAAGAGAAAGAGAAAAAGAGAAAACCCAAGCTTTAGTCTGTATGTGTTCAAATCTGCATACTTATGTGCTTCACTACCCAATACATCAGCACTGCATCTGAAATAAAACCTTCTTTTCTTCTCCAGTCCTGTTTCTTAATATCATGATATATTTTCCCAAAAACATGACTCATTTTCTCAAAATAATGACTTAGTATCTCAAATTAATGACTTATCATGCCAAATGTGTACTTAAATGACATCTGAGGACTAATTTAATGCCTAACATAGTATGTCAATTTTTTCTTTCACAAAATAAAAATTCATAATTTTGAGATCCTAAGTCAGTATTTTTGAACAAAAGTCTTTAAATCAAGATTCTAAGTCAGTATAGTTGAAGGTAAAAGGCATTATTTCAAGATACTAAGTCAGTATTTTGAGAAAAACGTCATCTAGAGATACTAGACTCAAAATTATGACATTTTGAGAATGTCATAATTTTGAGTATTTTGAGAACAAAAGTACATTTTCAAGAAGCTAAGAGAGTTTTTTGAGGAAAGATTGGAGAATAGAGATTAGTCCAATATTTCTACTAAAAAAGAAAAAAAAGAGTTTTGTCCTTTACTTTGATATCTCAAAAAATACTTTTCTGGAACAGAAGCAAGATATATATATATACCCCCCAACTAAATGGAGAAAAGGAGATAAAAGAGATACAACTCCAGAAATTCACAGCCCCATCAATTCCAGGAGAATTTCAACCGAGGGCATATCAGGTCAGGGCTGTTAGATGGTGAGCAGATACAAAGTCCTGACCTGCGGTTCCTCAAATGCTGACAAAACCTGGAACCTTGTCTCCGTCATTTCAGTATGAGCCCATCATGTAATGCAGGTTGTGTTTTAATCAATTAAATATTTATCAGTAAACACTGATAAATATTCTTTATGTAATTCTTTATGTAGAATTTCTGATCAAGGTATATGAATTAAAACCATTTAAATGTAAATATGTAAATGTAAACTGAACATCACTTGTTCATTCAGGCAATGAAAACTACCGTGAAATATCTGATATAGAAGAAGGACCTGTGGCACAATTTGGTGCCTGGATTAATGGAGACAGACACTGTATTTCATGAAATATTAATCATATTGTCCATGTGCTGGACATAAAGTCAAAGTCAAAGTCAAAGTGAACTTGTCATCTCAACCATATAAAATGTACAGAGAGACAAAATGGCGAAGTTCAGGTTCCACAGTATACTTATAGTGCAACAGACATAAGTACAAATAAAATAAGGTAAAACAGTACAAATAAAATAAGGTAAGTGTGAGGTTTATCCTGTTCTGAGTGTGGACAGCTCCCTGTGCATTATATATAAAAATAAATAAAATCTTTTTTTTTTTTTCCAAAGTCAAATATAGAAGTGTTTGAACCATTGAACCCCAATTATTACAGTGGAAACATCACGGAGAACCTGAATTGTTGTCAAAGGCACATTAACCCATGACCCTCCATGCCGCACAAGGCAACACAATTTGGAGCCTCTCTGTCATTTCAAGGTCCCATGAAAGTGTATATCATGTCTAACAGTTTTAATTGCAGAAAGTAATTTTTTAAATGTGCAAATGAAGAAGTATAGTAGTTTTCAAAAAGAGATACTGTGAATGTAAAAATGGAATTGACATTTCTTGCCAAATGTTAACAATTTGGTAATATAATGAAGAAAACATATTGGAAGGTGCTAGATGGTATGCTTCTGGCAAAATCTACTATCTAATCCGCTTATATAACCAAGGTGCTGGAGTGCAGTGCAGTCTCAGGACAAAAGGTGGAGGCACACATGTTTTTTGAACTGTGGGAGGAAACCAGAGCACTTAGCAGAAACCCACATTGACTAGAACACGCAAACTCCACACAGAAAGGACCCTTGGCTGCTCTGGCTAGATATTGACGACAGACAACAGAAAAAAAATCAAGTCATTGAGAAAGTTTTGAGCTTTAGAGATAACTGAACAAAAGATAAGTTCCTCCAACCATCAAAAGTCTGCTGGACAAACAGAAATAAAAGTTACTGAATTCTGAAAATGTACAAGACTCGTTGGAGATATGCTGAAAAGGGCAGACGAGGCCTTGGCCTTCAGGTGGAGCCCGAATTACTTACAGTAGGCTTGTTTCCTGCACAGTCTCGTGAGTTTCCTGTTAAACGCACTTGAATCAGAGTTTAATGACCAGATTTGAACTGTTGTATAAGAGCAGAGGAGTCTGCAGACTGTGCTCGACCCCTGCTCCCAGTTCTCTTCCCCTCCATGACCAGCAGTGCTCAGAGACATTACCAAGAACATCACATTTGGGAAAACAGGGTATTTTATCCATTAAACCCTGTTTTTCTTTTCTGAGTGACTTACCTGATTTTTTGTTGGTGGTCTTCTTTTTGCTTGGAGTTGTGCTGCCATCTTGTGCTGAAAGAAAAATATTGCGAAATCTTTTTTTTTTACTGTCATAAATTTGTTTAATCATAAAGGCATGTTGGTCTAGGTTTGTCCAGTACAGCCAATGGATTTGTGTATTAAAATAAGGGCTTGGGATATTGAGAACATTGTGAATTAACCAACTATCTAACTAGAGGCATGAATATAAGATGTTGCTTAGAAAGAGTGTATGGCATTCATACATTGCAGCCCTAATATAGTTAACATCCATCCATTTTCTACCCCTGTGTTCCGCACTCGGGATCAGGGTCGCGGGGCTGGAGCCTATCCTAGCTGCTATGGGTGGACAGTCACAGCACGTCGCAGAGCCACATACAGAGACAGACAACCATTCACACTCACAGTCACACCTAGGGGCAGTTTTGTGTGCTCCATCGACCTCTTCCCAGTGCATGTTTTTGTTGGTGGCAGGAAACTGGAGCTCTTGGAGGAAACCCACACAGTCACAGGGAGAACATGCAAACTCCACACAGAGAGACCCTGCGCCCAACCCGGGAGTCGAACCCAGAACCGTCTTGCTGTGTGGGAACAGCACTAACCCCTGCGCTGCCGTGCCGCCCCTACAGTTAACATTTCCAGTTTATTAAACTGTTAAGCAGGTTAACTGTGTTTTAAGAAGAATGTCTTCAAGCTCATGACCGATTATTGGAGTGTTGAATCTAAACAGGACAGGACAGGACAAGTCTCTGTTCATTTGTCATCAGTTATTTTCAAACTGCATTGACTGAGTTATGATGTCACCTTTTAGCTTGACTCTTGAGAGGGTGTGGATGTGTGTGTGTGTGTGTGTGTGTAAGAGAGTGGAAGTGTGTAAAAGGGTCTTTGCCTTAAATGTCCTCTAAAGTTAGAAGAGCATTAAATATCACACGCCAGGTGACACAGAACTGTAGTTTGTTTTGGATGGCTGGCTCCAGATGGCTTTCTGCATTTGGGTGCGTGTGTGTGTGTGTGTGTGTGTGTGTGTGTGTGTGTGCGCGCGTGTGTGCGTGCGTGCGTGCGTGCGTGCATGCATGACTGTTTACATTGTTTATATCTTGACAAAGAATATAACACTTTACTTCTTTATCAGTGCAGCCAAATAATAACAAAGCTAGAGCAAATATGACCAAAGGGAAGAGAGAGAGAGAAAGAGAGAGAGAGAGATAGAGAGGGGGAGAGAGACAGAGAGATAATTAGAGGAAAGGGAAAAGGGCAAAATGACAAGAAAGGACGAAAGAGAAGAAGAAGAGAGAGAGAGAAAGAAAGACAAACAGAGAGTTAGACAGAGAGACAGAGTCAGCAAGAGAAAAGAGAAAAAAGGCAAAAGGCCAAGAAAAGAGGAGAAAGAAAAAAGGAGAGAGAGAAAGAGGGAGAGAGAATAGAGTGTGTCTATGCGTGTGCCCACATGTACTGGAATTATGAATATGATCAATATGAAAACATCAAAATGTGATGTCTGTCAAGATCCTCATGTTTCTCGAAATCCTCCTTACTAACTAAATTTAAAAAATTGGAAAAAACAGAGACCTAAAAGATTGAATGTTTTTAAAGACAGTGCATGTGAGGGAGCATACATTATTGTGTGTGTGTGTGTGTGTGTGTGTGTGTGTGTGTGTGTGTGAGAGAGAGGGGAGGGAAAGCGGGAAAGAGAGGAAGAGAGAGGGAGAAATGTAGAGAGAGAGGGAGAGTGGGAGGGAGAGAAGTGAGAGAGAGCAGGAGGGATAGAGAAAGAGGGAGGAGAGAGAGTGAGAGAGAGAGGGAGAGAGGGAGGGAGAGAAGTGAGAGAGAGCAAGAGGGATAGAGAAAGAGAGAGGAGAGAGAGTGAGAGAGAGAGGGAGAGAGGGAGGGAGAGAAGTGAGAGAGAGCAGGAGGGATAGAGAAAGAGGGAGGAGAGAGAGTGAGAGAGAGCAGGAGGGATAGAGAAAGAGGGAGGAGAGAGAGTGAGACAGTGAGAGATAGGGAGGGAGGGAGGAGGAGGAGAATCTCCCCTGTCCACGCGCTTCACACGCTCAAAGCCCAAACTTTAGTCGGTGGCTCTGTGGTGAAGGAGCGCAGCCTCCACACACACACTCACACACACACCATGCAGCAGCAGCGCGGGATGCTTGGACTCCTACATGTCGCCATCTTCTTATGGACGGCTTTCTGCGTCAAGGGTATGTACACAACAAATTAGCAATTCATTTATTTATTTTTTAGTTTCTGTATTTACTTCTTTATTTATTTACTTTTCCATGGATTCAGCAACCCATAGACACCACTGGGGCTGCTGTGCTGGTGACAGGAAAGGGGGACGGCTGAACACATGACATTCATTTCATCCACTTAATGGTCCTCAAAAATAAGGATGGCACACACACACTTCTGCATGTATTTATCTGTTTTTGGGGACCTTAAGTCCCCAGAATGATAGTGGAAAAACAGGCACGTGGAGGGGGTCCCCATTTCTGTAATCATAGTAGAAAAAGAGAAAAAAGGCCAAAAGAAGATCTTTTGGGTTTCTGGAGTCAAGGTTGGGGTCAAATAAGCAGGCACATTCATACACACTCGTACGAGGACATTAATACAAAGCAGTGTGTGTCTGTGTGTGCTTTTAGGAGTTTCCATCATGCTGTTTGCCGCCTAACATTCCGACCTTTTAATCCCCGGGAAACATGTGGCGTGCTGGTGGAGGGTGTCCTGAGATGTTCTCCATAAGCTGCTGTTGTAGAACTGGAGCATCTAAAACAATAGACTCCCCCAAACCCCCTCAAAATAAGACAAAAGGGGGCTTATTGTGGCGAGCTGCTGTTTTGTGTGTCCCCAAAATGACTGGCAGTGCTGAATGTGTTAATACTTCAGTGTTCAGAACATTTATAGTGTATTAAAGGGCCCATAGCCCACTTTTTTTTACCACTTGTGAAATACGTATTGGAAAAAGTCCTAATTCTTTTTGGAGCTCTTTTCCAACCTCTCTCCGTCCCTTAAAAATTAGAATAGGGATGAAATCAGAAGTTCCTTACAACTGCTATATGGTAATGACCTCTATTTTGGTTGGCTTATCTCTTTTGAAAAGCAATCCAGGTGGAATCACTCAGAACGTCAATGTGAATAGGTGGTGTTAAACTGCTATCAACTGAAATGGTGGATATTTGTAAAATGCCTTGGTTTTGTGACATGGTTTGTGACAAACAAATTAAAAACGGGTTGTTTTTGCAGCTTAGTTTCAACATACAGACTGAGGCAAAGGTATGTCTGGAAACTTTACATCCTAAATCAGCATCTTTCATTAAAAAAAAAGCAAGGACAGTTAGATTATCCATGATACTTCTGGATTCAAATACATTAATGATAACAGTCTATACTAATGTACAGATTTGGATTTACAGTTACAGTGTAGGATTACCACTTATGTCATTCCAATAATTCACACTATTGGATCAAAAACTACAGTTTTGTGAAATGTTAAAACACTGTCTCAGACATCAGTATCTTTCTGTGAGGAAGCTTTCAGAGACATTAAACTCTTTAGATGTCTGGCTCCTTTCACCACCACTATGAACAACACTGTGACATTTTCTCTAAAATGGAGCATTTCACACCAAACTACCCTGAATTATTATTATTTTTATTTTATTTTATCCATTTAATTATGCAGAAATATGAGTTTAATTGAAGAATTCTCCATTTAATTGTGTATATCTCTACTGTAGGCATTTTACAGTGGGTTTGTTTGCCTTCATTCATGTTAGACGCAACACTTGGCATTTAACTTCCAGGCATCGTCTCCTGCCAGTCTGTGACTGTGACTATGACTCTGTGTGTGTGTGTGTGTGTGTGTGTGTGTGTGTGTGTGTGTGTGTGTGTGTGTGTGTGTGTGTGT
>JBBJLS010055840.1:0-13148 GCA_037577275.1 Bryconaethiops microstoma
ACATCGAGGGCCTCGGACTCCCCGGAGCACGTCTCGACCCCAGCCTGGAGACATAGCTCCTGACAAGCCGAACCCCATTGAAGAACGGTGCAGCGGGTCCAAGAGATGAGGGGGTCGTGCTGAACCAGCCAAGGATGACCGAGAATGATAGGGGGGGAGGCGAGTTTGGTGAGGAGGAAGGTGATGTTCTCGGTATGATCTTGGATGAGGAGAGTGACGGGTCTGGTGCGATGAGTAATGGGTCCAGTGAGAAGGGGTCGACCGTCAATGGCTGTGATATGTAGGGGTCGAGATAACACCTCGGTTTCAATCCCCAATTGAGCAGCAAAAGCTTGATCGATGAAACTACCGGCAGCCCCCGAATCAACCAAGGTCGTAGTCACGATCCGTAGGTGGCTCAATTGAAGACTTACCTTAAGTGTTAGGCGGGAAACGGATGGGAGATTGAAAGTGGCAATCTGAGGACCAGGTAAGAGACTCCCCCTATTTACCTGGTCTGTCCATTTCCCGGACGGAGAGGACATATGGTCGAGGTGGTGGTCGGGGGAGGCGTAATAAGCACAGAGGCCCTCGTGATAACGATGATCCCTCTCCATCACGGACAGGGAGGTGCGTCCTATCTGCATGGGTTCCCCGGCTCCAGAGTGGGCCTCCGGAGGTGAAGCTGGTGGTGGTTGACGATGAGAAGTAAATAATGGCGTGGCGGTCTCACAGGTCCGGGCGCGCGGCGCTGGTTTAGGGAGGAGACCCAACCACTTGTCTATACGAAGGCTCAGTTCTATTAATTCCTCCAGCATGTCCGGATATTCTCGCAGAGCGAGCTCTGCCTTCATGTGAGAGGAGAGTCCTTCTAGATACGCGGTCCGTAGTGCGGAGTCGCTCCACGAAGTTTGAACCGCCAAGGTCCTAAACTCCGCCGTGTATTTGCTGATGGAGCGATCTCCCTGACGAAGGTGATAAAGCTTGGAGTCGACCACCACTTCACTCTCCGGGTGATGGAAAGCGGCCCTGAGTTCTTTAGTAAAACTCTCGTAAGAGTAGGCGAGGGGGCTGTTAGATTTCAGGACCGCAGTAGCCCACTCGGCTGCCTGCCCGGTGAGGAGAGATGAGAGTAAGGCAATTCGGCTTCGATCCGTGGAGTAGCGATGAATCTGAAACTCGAATAGTAGAGAGAGATTAGTCAGGAAAACTTCACAAGTTTCACTCTTTCCATCCCATTTTTCGGGTAATGCGATTTTAGGTGACGTATCAGAGACGGGAGCAGGTAGAGAAGGAGGAGGGGTTGGAGCTGCCGGCTGGGGGGCGTGTTCTGTGTCACGGTCCCGTATGACCTGCCGCAAGGTGGTGACCTCTGCCCGGAGATTCACCACTTCTTGCTTCAGAGCAATGAGGTCCACGGCTTGCTGGTTCACAACCTTCCAGACACGAGCGAGATCCGCTGGGCCTACCGGGGACACAGACATTCTGTCAGGTGCGTGACTGTGATCGAGAGTAGATGCCCAGTTGTAGCGTGAGGGAAGAGCCCAATCGCGGATACTGACGAGAGAGCAGGTGACTCACACGAGTTAGTATAAGAACGCTCCCGTAAGGAGTAGAGGTTCCCACCAAAGGAGCCTGCATTCTTACACGTACACAGAGAGAGATATAAGGAGAAGAGATGCGGTTTACTCACGGTACCAGAGATAGTAGGGCGACACGGGTTGAGTGGAGAACTCAATGTCTGTGTACAGACTCACCTGATCTTCCTGCTTATATACTCACTGCGTGACGTCATTTCCAACCCTAATCGACGTCACGTGTCCTGGTACGTGTGACACTGTGCCAGTGATGAAAAGGTTCAAATGGCACAAAATACCCCGCATCACTACCATATTTTTATCTGACCAAATTTTTTACCTGACTAAAATGTCAAACAACAGTGAATCAAAATTCAGCAGGCAATACATTCAGCAGCCTGTATGAATGGCCAGTTTTAATGAAATTTTGCAGGCTTGTTCATAATGGCATATAGATGCTATTTTTTTGTTTTCCTCTGAAATGGTTTGGAAGCTTTAAAATTAGTTTTGTCTTTAATTCCTTATGTAACATTTACAAAATTCAAATGGTCCTCTTTCAGCTGTTGAGGGTCATGTCATTCAAACACATTCTGCTTGGACCCCACTGATTGCTGCTTAAATGTATCTGGCGCATCTAATTATTTAATGTATTATTCAGTAGCTACTAGAATAGTATTAGAGTTGTTAGAGTGAGGAGCTTAAGTGTGTGCCCATATCTTTGATTATTTCAAATAGACTGCAAATAGATGGAAGGGAAAGGTAAAGAGAGTGTAAAACAGAAAAAAACAGGTAAAAGAAAAACAAGAATACTGATAACTAGCACTGATGGATAAAAGCAACAAACAAACCATCAATGTCATATCAAAATCTTACAACTTAATTTTTTTTGTTTTTAATTAGTTATTTCTCTTGAAAACATTAGCCATCTGTTACATTGTGCAAACATTTCATCACAAAAAGACAAATTGCAATAGTCCAAATAGCCCAGAAAACCTTTTTTTTTGCATTATGTTGTATTAATTTTGAGTACAATAATGTATCTTTCTGAGGTTTTGTCATCTTAGCATTGAGATACTGTGTAGTTTTTGAGAGACTAGTCTCTGTCCATGTAGTCATTCACTATTAGCATATTCATTTAGTCTTCCTCACTGCTGTTATCTGTCTCTCGCTCACTCTCTCTCCTGCGATAAACAACAAAAAGATGATTGATCTGGCAGCCTCCCTGATGGCCACCAGCCTGCTAGCTGTATCACACGCTTGGTGGACGATGGAGGCGAGCTCCTTTGTCTTACAGTTCCGCCGGTAAATGAGGCTCTTTATCAAAGCTCGTGCTGCAGTCCCCCTCATTCGCTTAATTGAGATGTGCTTGTGTTTGTCTGTCAAAACACTCCAGTGATCCCATTGATGGCCAGCATCTTGTTTATGTCATATCTGACTGAACCTGATCAATTCTGTCCGAGCGTCATGAATGATCGCCAATAGCCAGTCACCTTTATTGACTGTAGAGGCTAGCCATTAGCAATTTTTCAAGATCAGGCCTTTCGTTGGTCTCAAAGCGTAATTTTCTTCAGATTCCTCTCTCTCTCTCTCTCTCTCCCCTTCTCTTCCTCCCTCTAAGCTTGCCTCAGTACATCCATCTCTGTCTCCCAATGCCTTCCCTAGTCTCCCCATCAAACAATCTCCCAGTTCTCTTAACACCTTATTCTTCTTTTATCTGTGTACCCTTAAAAATAAAGATGCTACTTTCCCCTCCCTTATTAGCTTTTCAACTGATCTATCCATGTCCATGTCAAGAGACATTTTTGGACAGTCTCTACATAATGTTGTGTTTCCAAAACGGACTATTTTGTTTCAGCCAACCAAAACACGGCAAGTTCAAAAAGATGACATCGGATTTGCTGCCATGTTAATGTCAGCTCAAATATGCATTTAAAGTATACAAATGTCCAAAAATATGACCTTTATAATGCATCCAAAGCAAAAATCATAATCAAATAAGCCTTGTCTGACCTCGCAACAATAACTGGAAGGACATTTTTGTGGGCAGAAGCTGGACTGGTCAGCTGACTGGCTTCAAGTAACCTGTTTAACAAACCACACTTTAAAAGGTTTCATTCAGTTCTAAGGTTCGTTTGGGAAGGGCTAAAAAGTTAAACACAGAGTGCAATTTTCAGTTCTCAAGAGCTGCAGTTTTCTTCATTGCACACATTGTCGACACTATTGCCTTCTTCTTCCTCAAGTAAGAAATTTTAACCTGTGCTTAAGCTAGATAAATTAGACCACCAAACACCCATGTGCTGCATTCAAGACAATACAGCCACAACTAACTGGCAGTAAATAGCAACCCTTAAGCCCCAAGCCAGAAATAATAAGAACCTAAACTGCTGACCAAAAAAACAGGTCTGGAACATATTTATATTCAGACTTACAAAAATGCTTTCAATTTATACTGCAGTCAAAATAATAGTGTGAAAAAACACAATTAGTTTCCCCAAATCATTCAGCTCTGCTTTAGGAAACCACAAGTGGTCCTTTAGGCACTTGCATTTTTAAGAGTGTCCTTTTATATCCCTTTTCTCTCTCTTCTCCTTTATCTTACATTCCCTCTCCACACCTCTTCTGTAGTTAGGACTGGACCCAGGGCTTCTTTATGCCCCGCATTCTGTCCACATCCACTTGTTCTCCTTGTCTCCTCTTGTGTCCATCTGCTCTCCCCCTTCGCCATGCGAGGCCAATTAAAGTAGATCCTGGCTTCTTCTCTGACTCTGCAGAGATGCTCTCAGGGGCCACTAATTAAACACAAGCCATCCTTGCCTTTCTTTCTCTCTCCCTCTCCTGCAAGCTCTGTCAACATCTCTCTCCATCTGGCACATTCCTTTGCCACGTGCTTCTCGTTTTCCTTCTTTCTGTCATCCACACCATTTCTTTCTCTATCAGAATTGCACATGTATTACATTGTTTTATAACCTAGTCTTGTAACTTACTTTCTTAATAAAAGCTTTTAAAGAAATTTTGGATCACTTCTAAAGCATTTGGTGTAATCAAATAGTGTTAAAAAACCTAAGAGAAATGTGTCACAAAGTTTTGATTTACATGAAAAATTTATATAATTATGTAAGAATGTATTGCCCGGCCAGTAATATATTGGTTGGCCTGGCTGTAAAGGATTGGGTCATTAAGCGCAATTTTTGTTTAACATGCTTGTGCACCATTAAGCAGCCTTTTCTGCTTCTCCTACCAGTGCTCCCAGTGACTACTCTCCAGGATCTGAGATGGTAGCACTAATGAGGTTGCCATGGCAATGCACAACAAACTACTTTCTGAGAGAAACAGACTAACCTGAGCAACCAAGATAAAAATAACCCAGTGGTTTGAAGAAGCCATAGCTTCTACTGGAAAGTGGGGGATTGTGTGTGTGTTGATGGAGTGTTCTTGATTTCAATGGCATATATATTTTTGTAAATTAATGTGAAAAAATTTAAACACAAATACTTAAAATATTAAATACTTTCATTTTCAAAGTTTCTGTGACACACTACCTCAAATATTTGAGGGTGTAAGAATATGCCAGGCAAATTTGAGAGGAAACTGTATTGCCCAGTTGCCCAGGAGATGTTTGTTTGTTGTGAGGCTTATGGGCACCACACTCATTTACAGCTTACTATTTCCAGATCCCCCAGTCTTAGGAAGGTACAAATTCATTTGCTCCTTTCTTTCATGATGCATACCAAGACCAGTAAATACTCTCACTTTCCCTCTCAAACCTTCATTCCTCAAGCAAGACTAATCCTGACTAAACTCACGGGATTTTTCTCATATGTGGTCACACTCCTCTCTCTCTCCATCTCTCCGTTTCTGTCTCTCTCTTGCCTCACTGCTCCTGAAGTGGCACTAATCCTCCCCCTCTCTTGGTTTCATCTCACTTCTCCTTCCTTTTCTGTTTTTACTTTCTGTCATTACCAGAGCAAAACTAATCCCGCCTCCAGCCATTCCTGCTCTTGATCCTATACAGCCTTCTTACCTCTCCTTCCATCTCTTGTTCTCTATACATTTTTGTTTAATCTGTTCTATTCCTCTTTTTATATGTTGCTTGATAAAAGTATTACGTTTATGGCATTTAGCAGATGCTCTTACCCAGAGCGACGTACATCCATGCTTAAGTAGTCCACATGTGTTCTTCATACTTGTAAAGCTATAATTAAATCAACATCTGCTTTTAACCAAGTTGCTGACAGCTAAGTCACACACCTTAACAAACCCTGTCAAAAAGAAAAAAGTCAGAGGTTAACACACCAGTAAGGAAAATAGTTAATAGTGCCCGAGGCTTTTTTTTTTTTTAATATATAGGAAAAGATGCATAAGAGATAAACGAGAGGACTAGTTAGTCACCAAGGTGCTCATTGATGAGGTGGGTCTTCAGATGTCGCTTGAAAACAGTGAGGCACAAGAGGGAATTCGTTCCACCACTTGGGGACCAAAACCAAAGTGTCTTGATGCATGTCTTCCTCTTCTTTTGAGCAATGGAGGTTCATGACGAGCAGTGCTATTAACACGACTAATGACTTTAAAATTATAAATAATATTAAATCAATGGAACCATTGATTGAATATTATTTATATTATATATAGTCAAGTTGGTTTATTGCCATTTCACAGTACACAGTGAAACGAAACAACGTTCCTCCAGGACTCATACGCTCATTAGTTGGAACATGCGTCCCCTATTGTTTCCAGTAGACATAAATTTTCCTGTCATTATTATGTTAATGTTGACATAAACGCTGCAATCACATGATGAAAATAATATTATTGATTTAATTAAAGTAATAAATACACACTGATGATGTACACAATATAATCATGTTTAACATGGGTGGTAGTAGCCTAGTGGGTAAAACACTTGCCTGTGAACCCAATGACCATGAAGGTTCAAACCCCCCACACTTTGTACCACTGTGTCCTTGAGCAACACTTAACCCTCAGTTGCTCCAGGGTGACTATCCCTGTAATTAATGACTGTACATAGCTCTGGGTAAGAGTGTCAGCCAAACACCCCCCTTAATCTTTAGTGTAGTGTGGCATTCATTCATTCTCTGTAACCGCTTATTTCTTGCAAGGGTCCTGAGGTCTACAGGTGTAAGGCAGTGTCTCATCCTGGGTGGGATGCCAGCTCACTGCAGGGTGTACACACAATTCGTTCACACCTATGGCCAACATAGAATTCCATGTGTTTGGACTGTAGGAGAAACCGGAGACCCCAGAGGAAACTCATGCCACCACAAGGAGAACATGCAAACTCCACACACACAAGGCCAGGACCCTAATTCAAACCCCCAACCTTGGAGGTGTGAGGCAACAGTGCTACCCTCTGCACCACCACTGGGCCCCTGTGGTGTGGCTATTAATTGTAAATATATATTTATTATTTATTGAATATCTCTAAATGATATACAGTCATATGCAAAAGTTTTAAAACCCATGTAAACCCACTGAATTACATGTTTTGTTCATTTTTTAAGTGAAACTGTATATATTCAACACCTGCCTTCAGGACTAATGTTGATCTGATTCTATGGTGGATAAGACTGGTACTCCAGTGACAGGTCAGTGGGCACCCTGTTGGTTAATGTGTATAAAGTTTTTTGGGGTGGGTTTTTCCACACACTTTGGTATAACTGTTAGGTTAATGAGGCATTTGATTGCACCTCCAAGGTAGGACTTTGGGAGCATGTCCAACTGCATGGAGGTTGAAAATGACGTGGCCGCAACGCTTTTTACAACCCCACAGCATGGTCAGGGTCTGATATCTGTGCTGGGCATTGTGAGAAAAATTTAGACTTTTGATTTTGATTAAAGCTATTAGTATTAAGTAAGTGATGCACTGAAGTGTGTTTTCCAATGGGCCACTGTGCTTCCTGAGAGACTGTTTATGTGGTAGCACCAATGTTTTCAAAATTGCCTAGGTACTAGGTGTATGCCAAAACATGGGCTGTGGTTGGTTGTTTCCTGGCCACATGAAGCAGCAAAGCACATTGTAATCTCTGACAGAGAGTCTAGCATGCAAGACCAAGTTAACCCTAACCTTGGCAGAAGAAGGCTTCAATTCTGAAATATCAGATTACAGAGTTTTCTTCAACTAGGAGTTGCTAGTGTTGCCCCAGTACATGAAAATCCAGAACTAACAGTAAAAATGGCTTAAGGATATCAGCTGACAACTTATTAAAACCCTAAAGAGATCAACCACAAGGTCAAAAAATACAGCTCTGAAATTGACAAAAGAACCAGCCACCATATCATCTCAACAAATGAAAAAAATAAACATAGCAATTATGAGTAGTTTGCTCAGCTTCATGCTCCAGAGAATTGATTTTGCTTGCAGCACCAAATGTAACAAGCTTAACACAAAAGGTTTGGCAAACTCACAATAGCATGAAACAAGGTCAAAATGGTTTGTTATTTAAGTGATTTATTTTTCAAAAGATTTATTTATTTACTTATTTGTACTTACATGTTTGGAAATGTATTTTTTAACATTAAACCCAAACCTAAAAACTAAAAATCACAATTTAGGCTCCAGATAGTGACAAAATCAAAGGTTACATAAAATGGTAAATATTACAGATAGACCTTTCACCGCATGTCATCACAAAATAAATGTAAACATAAGTTTTTACTGTTCATTTGCATCTATCTTGCTGCTGCAGTCCTCACATGGGGCACCAGCCACCACAATGAATGCATATTTGCTACACTTTTAGCCATTTAGAGTGGTGAACCTTGTCCATAAACTACCAATATTTAGACTCTTAGTATATCAATTACATTTATATACAAAGTATTGCATGCTACACATTTACATACAACTCCTTTCTGTCATCTGGTCACATCTGACTTTGTAGTTTTTGGAAGACAAAACTGCGTGTTTTTCATGTTTTAGCAGTCTGCCATAAAAGTCATGTGTTTAACTAATAGAAAAAAATCAAATCAAGCTCAGGGACTAATTTAGGATTGCTGTAAAGGTATTTCACCTTGTTATAACATATACATGGTTATCACAAAATGTAAATAATGTAAATATTAAAAAATATTCTTGGTTAGTATATATCCCTTATGCCATTGTAGTATTTTTGTTCTAAAAACAATAACAAAACAATTGAAGCAGTATTTTTTTGGGATACATAATACATTAGGGACAAATAATACCAAATTTTTGTGTCTTACCTCCTGAAATAGCACACAAATACGACAAACATTAAATACGGCTGTCTATCATTTAAAAATCATTGATCTAACATGATCATAACAGGGTGGGACGGAGTATAATGGAGCACTAGTGTTAACAGGTTCTGACCATGGAGGAGTTTTCCCTCATTGTCCTGTCTGCTTAGCCATGTATAATGTGTGGATCTGCATAATACTGTTTCAAAATAATCAATGTTTTCCTCTTTGCAACATGCAAACTGAGGGAGGGACACAATAAATAGCTGTGTGTGTGTAGTTCTTTAGCACAATCAATCATGATGACAAGTGGCAAAACAACTCTCAGTTCAGGTGGCTAGAGACAGAATTCCAAATTAGAGAAATTTTGTTTTATTTATATTTGGTTAAAAAGACTCAGTAAAGACATTCCAATTCGGAATGTGACTACAGTGCATTTACTAAAAAAAAAAATCGTTAAAGAAACCATTTTGGTATGTCATATGATATGATTGCAGTTTGTTAAGTCATATAGATAGGACCTGCTAAAACCCTGGAAAAATATAGATGTTAGCTATATGTCTTTGAGTGATCAGCATAAGATAGATAGATAGATAGATAGATAGATAGATAGATAGATAGATAGATAGATAGATAGATAGATAGAATTTACAGGATAAATATACATACACATGTGCATACATACATACACACATATACACATATACATATATACACACACACACATATACACATATATACATACTCATACACATATAATACCTATATTTATATATAACATGCACACGCGTTGCATGTTTATGATTGCACATAAGAGATTTGCATATAAAATCTTAGGAATTAATGTTTAGTGTTCCAATTGCCCACGGAAAGAAGCTGTTTTTCAGTCTGTTGGTTCTGCTTCTGATGCTCTAGACAACCTTCTACAAATCAACAGAAATTTCAAACATATGCCAGCAGAAATATTCTCCATAACAAAACCTAACAGGATGAACTTTGAGAGTAAGAGAAGCAGGATAACATTTCAGAAACTAGGAGGTAGGAGTGACCTCATTACCTCAGTTTGCACAGCTGAATTCCTGTTAGAAAAAAAAGATATAATTCATTTCAATGGAACTGTATTCTTTTTTGGAAAACGAGAAAGTACTTCAGGGAATGACTTCAGGGAAACAGTAAATGAAGAAAATAAAAAATAACTATAGTTTCACCTGATTTATTTGTGTGATTAGAAGCAATTTAGCCTAGCCAATGACATTTACATTTACGGCATTTAGCAGACGCTTTTATCCAAAGCGACTTCCATTCCCTAACTACAGGGGATGGTCTCCCTGGAGCAACTTGGGGTTAAAGGTCTTGCTCAGGAACCCAGTGGTGGTGCTGAAGGTAGGATTCGAACCATGACCTCTTGGTCCAGAGGCAAGTACCCCACCCCAACCCCCATTCTTTAAATGACACAATTAAAGAATATTTTGAGGTATATGTTAAGATTACTTTGCACTGGGGACATTATAAATTTGAATACATCATTTAAAATGTTATGTAAAATACAATATTGTATTTTAAAAGCCTCTGTTAAGGTGATCAATAAAGCCTAAATGTATCATTTAAGCCATTTGTTATTATTAATATGTGACTCATTGTTGAGAAAATGTGAGTAAGTAAATCACAAGAACAGAAATGTTGTGGTATAACAGGAACATGTACACATATTGCCATGACAACCAGGGGATGGGATCCACCTCATGGATTTTCCACTGGCCACTAGTCCAGTTACCAAAGGGTGCAGTTTTATGTTTTTTGGTCCGTTTCTGTGTGCACATAGACATTGGCGTGAATGTGTGAGAACAGAACACTGCAGTATTTCTTTTCAGCCAATAAGCTAAATAGCAAGAGAAATATCTATTTAGCCAAACTAGACACTTTAGAATGGTTACATTTCCAGTTGTCTCAAGCTTTGAAAATGAGCTAGAACCTTGTTCCTTTCATTCTTATTTAGGACAGTTCTCATTTTGTTTGGAAATATGCCCTTAAAGACTAATGCATGTGATTACAGTGATGACCCGATCACAACTGACATCAGATCGGCAATATTAGCCAATTCTTGCCATTCATGGTTTTTTTTTTTGTTTCAGTGAAAAAATTGTTAATGATGTTACACTCATTAAAATGATTGTTGACACTACTGTTCATAGTTGATAATACTATTTTGTAGGTAACTTTTGTACGTAACTGTACAGTAATCATAACATCGGAACTAACGAATAAGTGGTACTGTATTAACACCTAAATCTCTATTACAAACTAAAGAGTTCTTGTTGGGAACAAACAATTAGAGTAGTCAAGTATTAACTTAACAGGGACTTCTAACTCTAACAGATCTCACAGAGACCTATTTATTGTCTTTATAGCAATTAAATGAACATTTAGAACTGAACATTTGAAGATTCTTACAATCTACCTTGGAAACTGATAACCTAAATTCAACAGTAAGTAAGAAAGTGTTCATTTGTCATGCATGAACACACCACAGCAGAGCTAAACAGAGTGAACAATGTGAAGTCATTCTCTATATTTAACCCATTCACCAAGTGAAGCGGTGGACAACACAGCACCCAGTGAGCAATGTGTGGGGGCGGTACCTTGCTGAAGGGCACCTCAGTGGTCCCACTGGCAGTCTTGGGATTTGAACCTGCGGCCTTCTGATTCCAGGGGCAACTCTCTAACAATTTAAATTTACATTTACAGTACTTAGCAGATGCTCTTATCCAGAGCAACGTACATCAGTGCTCAAGTAGTCCACATCTGTTCTTCGAACCTGAGAAGCTATTCTTAAATCAACATCCACTATTCAACCAAGTTACTGCCAGCTAAGTTACACACCTTAAGAAACCCAGTCAAAGAAAAGTCAGCAGTTAAAGCATAAGTAAGGAAAACATGGAGATAAGAGGGTAAGTGCCCAAAGGTTTTTGTTTTTTGTAGACCACCAATTGTTCTGCATTATCTAAAATCATGTATTCTTAATTCATGTTGACACCACAAAGGCATGAACAGAGGCCTGTACAGGCACCACACAACATTGTATTTAATGGTGTTCATACTCATTGTACTTCATCCTTCCTTTTTGGCTAGCAACCTTTCTTCATGTTCATGTAATCTTTAAAAATCAGCTAAACAGGGCCCTAGTTAAAATATTTATAATATTGTTTTGGCATACCTCACTCTGTTTGCAGGATGTGTGTGTAAATGCTGCTTCTTCTGAACAGTTATCCTTTAAAGTCCAGTTGAAATAATGATCAGAGATGGCTCACAGAAATGCACAGTTCACTGTATTATGTATCTTAGCTCCACTTTTATTTGTATAATCTCTTCTAAATACAAACAAATTAATAGTATTCTCTGCTGTATGTTAGTGTATCCTTCCTAAGAAGAGCTAAAAATGATTTCGACTAAATTATTACCAACTACTGACGTGTTACTGTGTTCTCCCTTAGGAGTTAATTATGAAAAAGAACAGAATTGTAAAGTGAAACACACGGGTACACTTGAGTAAAGCGTTACTGTTCTTCCAGAGGAAACAAACAATTGATCAATATCGAAAACATAGGAATTACAAGGAAAATAAACACACACGCATAAAAACATAAATAAATATCGATCAATATCAAAAACATGGGAATAACAAGGAAAATAAACACACACACATAAGAACATAAAATAAAAGGTCTGGCATAAAAAATAGATCTAGTCTTAGTTACACGTGTTAGTACAGATGCATTCCACCTGTTTGTTATTTGTTAATGAGCTGTGTGCTTGGTAGTGTGCCTTTCCTGCTCATGTACATCTGAGCATAGCCACATAAAACATGGGAGAATTGTCTAAAACAGTGGGTGAGATATTACACATGTTGCTGAATACCTGTTCCACTCAATTTAATAAAGTTTGATCCATTTGCATTCTGTCTGTTCTATCAAACAGTCACTTATTTGTCACTTAACAGTCAGTATTGTCAACAAATAGGAACAATGAATGTATTTACGCAGAAACCCAAAAAGTCTTGGGATCTAAGATAAGATAAGATAAGCCTTTATTAGTCTCACAAGTAGGAAATTTGCATTGTGGTGGCAGAAAGTGGACAGAACAAAGTTAAGAGCAGCAAAAATGATAAACAATCAGTACCAATAAAGTACCCGTGCTGTGGAAAACATCATGTCTGGTTCTTGTTCCAAAGAAGGTGAGACCCAGTGCCCCATCAGACTACAGGCCAGTAGCACTTACCTGACACAGTATGAAGGTTTTTGAGAGACTGGTCCTGAACACTCTCCGCCCCCTGGTGAGGCCGGCACAAGATGCCCTCCAGTTTGCCTACCAGGCCAA
>JBBJLS010055900.1:0-13146 GCA_037577275.1 Bryconaethiops microstoma
TGTATATGTATGTATATATATATATATATAGATAGATAGATAGATAGATAGATAGATAGATAGAATTTCTCATATTTTTAATGTGGTCTTGAGGAACATTTCTAGACTTCCTAAAGGACTTTTTGGCTCTGAAGGTTTTTCCCACAGTACTATACTCACACGCATGCACACACACACAAACACATATGCATATATGTAGTCTTTAATTATATTTGTATTTAGTTTTAAAACACAAAAATCCAGAAATGCTTGCTGGATCTTAAATTTTGTCCAGAAACATATTCACAGTTATTTTTCTACTGTTTGAAAAAAACCTGATTCAACTCAGATGTAAGCTGTGCCCTGCAGCACAGCAGCTGGCAGGCTGTGATTTAGTTCTTATGTATTTATTACGGAAAAAGGTGTTTATGTATTTGTCTATTGCAGATTTTCACACTACCTCAACACCATCCGCCTCCCCTCCCTGAACATGTTTAAAATTGCTGACCTCCTAACTGCATAGACAGGAACCTCCTGCTAAACCTGCACATCTAACACTGACACAAACTATACATTCAGTTATAGCTGTGAGGAAAATATCTATTTATTTCACATTTTCTGACTAATTTATACATGTGTGGGCTAGAAATGACTTCAGATACAACTCACCATTAGTCCACTCATATGTTTATTTTCTATAATAAATTAGATTTATGAACAATTGTCTTACTGAAACCACGGGTCTGCTGTGCATTTAAATACTCCATGCTCTGATTAAGGACACACACACACACACACACACACACACACACACACACACACACACACACCCCTCAAGGTAGAAGATGGTCACTCTGAGGTGTTAGCAGGGCTGTGTGAAGAAAGTCCATCTTTATTGTAGAAAAATGCTGGAATTCCACTGCTGTGTTCCTCTAAATGACTGGACGTTCCACTCAGGACGCCGTGGGGATCTTCTTACTGCCAGTCTGAATCATCGGCTGGCCCATGCTGTTTTATTTGTGGCACCCATGGGTACCGTAGGTCCTTCAGCCTGCCAAACATCAGAACAGAATAAAAAATAGGATTATTGATTAATCAGGATCAGTGAAATAAAAATAAAACACCAGCTGGCTTCCCCCTTCTGAAGTACAGCTTACTGGGGTTCGATTTCTGCCCATCAGAAGTCTCTGGGGAAGACTCCAAACCCTCCCTACATTTACTGTGGTCTATTATAAAACATTACAGTGCACTTTTTAAATGAAACAGTCGAAGTTATATCACCAAGAAGACATTCCAGTTCCACTCACATGTCTGACCGGCTTTCACTCCTTCAGCATTTCGTAGAAGGTCACGGCCTGCAGCAGCGCGTCGCACAGCTCCTCCCCCCGGTTCCTGCTGCTGAACCGGAACGCCCCCTGATGCCTCACCAGCAGCTCTCTGGGGAATGTCACCCGCGGAGATTTCTTTGTCACCGACTCAGTCATCATCTGCTTAACCATCTGAGCACCACTTGTGCGGCTGGCCCCCACCATCAGGCCAAAGTGACGGCCCACGGTAGCACGCATTATGTTCAGGACCTTTGGTGCGGAGCCTGGCTCTCTCGGGCTGAGCAAGGCGAACAGCATGGCCTCCACTGTCCGCAGGTGAGCCATGACCGGGAAAAGCGCTGTGTTCTGGATTGACACGGCTGGCTTCTCCACCACAAACAGATCAGCAGTGGGCAGGTTTGAGACCACAGCTGAAATCTGCAGCACAAAGTAATAATACTAACATTCAGCATCTCAAACATCTCGTTATCATCATTATTAGCAAACAATCTATAATGTGTACAATGTATGTGTGAGTGGGGGTGCGTGAAAGGGGTGTGTACACAGAGAGAAATCAATATAATACTAATGTGTGGACTGTTCCATTTAAACACCAGGCTTACATCTTCCAAATAACTGGATGCCATGTACGTCCCGTTCATGAAGCTGTGGCACTCCTCCTGCTGCCAGTCCATGACTGTCATTGCCCGGTCCATGTGGGTCCAGGCTATTTTATTTGTCCCGCACACAATGGAGATGATGGAGGTGGCAGCCTATAAAGAAACAGGAGCGAAGAGACCTGAGACATTCCAGCAGGCCTGAAAAAGAACCGGAACTGAAATCTGGAGAATCTCTTTAAAAACAGTGCTGCTGTTGGTGTTTCTGAAGTGTTAATACAATCTAACACAGTTGCGCAGTTTCAAACGGTCAATGCTGGATTAGACCAGTGGAGGGAGCAATTTGTTGAGCTGAACATTTGTAGTGAGGCTCCTCCCTCATTACCTATACAAGAAACTCAAGACACATGTCTTATTAGATCCTTATTTCCCAAAAAAAAAAAAAAAAAAATGAAAATAACTCCTACCTCTTCTTACAGCTTTTTGCATTCTTTTTGGATTATGGAGAGGGGGATCAATAAGAATATGGTATCAGTATCGATAAGCAGTATCAGTATTGATATTGGTTTTGGTGCAGTCTTAACTGTACCCATGTTTAGTGCTGCATCTGTATTGGAAACAGACTGTTATTTCAACATGTGCTTTTTGTTCCTCACCTCTAAATGCACCTTGTCCACCTGTGGTCTGATGAACTTGAACAGCTGGGATTTGGTCTTTCTCTTCTCCCTCCTCTCAGGTGGGTTCAAGATGGAGTCAAACACGATAAGGGCGCTTTTATGCTTCAGCAGAGGCACACTGACAATGCTCTCCAGGTCTCTGAAGGGTCCTTTTCGGGTCCTGTGCTCTACTATATTGACCAGTTTTCGCCCGCGGAGTAGCTTGACCTCACTCAGTTCGGCCTCTGACCCTGTGTTGAGGAGCTTCAGGATAATCTCCCGCTGTTCAGGGGTGTAGAAGGAGTCCAGATGTTTTGTTTCCTCACTGTTCTGTGGAGTTTTGGTGGGGAATGACTGGAGACCCACAGCTGGGATCTGACCCGCCCTGTGGCAGCATGTGCAGTAGAGTGGGACAAGCTTCAGAGGAAGACGTAGACCAGACTGACCTGCAGAACACAGACAGGCGTCAGAGTCTTACTACATAAAGACAAATATACTTAATTAATGGATATTTCTTTGTCAATAAATGGCAATAATCAATCCTTTTAACCAATGCATATTATTTTCATTGATTGTAATGATCACAAGTAAACTGAAATCACATGGTAAGCTGATAGTCTTACCATGTGCAACATTATTTGCAGCTTTCTTATTGGGTGCTAAATCATCATAATCATATTATTATTATGTGCAATAGTCTTACCATATAAAATATCACTTATGTCAATATTGCTTATTTACTACCGATATATACATATTGAACGTATATTAGGTTTATTTAGACTGTTCTTTATATTATTATTCTTATATTACTCTTTATATTATTCTTTGTGTCTCTGTGCAGTCATAACAATAGCCGTTTCCTCTGGGATCTATACATTTTCTGATTAGAATTCTGAGTTTACGTAGGGCAAACCACTCTTCTGGTGTATGTGTGTGTGAGAAAGTGGGATTTCTTCCGCCTCTCTTGTATTTCTCAGTACCGAAAAGAACAACGAAAAATGAAACATTTAAATTCTTGTTATTGTCCTATTCTATTACTGAAAACCCAACAAAGATACATGTGAAAAAAGTACATGATAATGTAACTGACTAGTAATATTTATTAATTCATTTATAAAACTGGTCGATAAAACGGTCATTACAATAATAAAATATTTGACTCTAACAGAGTTTTACAGGACTTTTATAAAAGTCATATGTTGACATTTCACACGAAAGTATATGTTATAATTTATATTATACTTCAAATAATTGTAATACAAGTTAACGCAACGATTCTAAACTGGTGCTTGTTTTAATTTTTTAAAGTTTATTTTAATTTAAACCCTTTGTTTATCCTTAACACAGTGCTGGCTAATGCTAATGTTAAATCTAGAGTTCGTTTTAACAGTTTATCCTCAATCCCCTTCTTCATTCGCGCACCAAGTGGACCAGACCTCACCTGTGAGGAGCAGAGAAGACAGAAGCCTCGGTGACATCCTCATTTTTGATCATTTCAGCCCAAAAACTTCATTAAAACCTGAATCTTCCACCCGCCGCAACCTGTCCTTCACTGTTCCACGCTTCTCGTCCGGCCGGGAAACAGGAGCAGCACATCCTTCGTTCCGGTTGAGGGAGGCTCCTGCTCCGTTTCTTTTGTTTCATTTTCAGTTCTTCAGTTTTGGGAGCTCCTCTGATCCTCCGGCATGTCCACGTTGTGGGAGGACGCGGTCAAGCTAGTGGCGAACTATCTAAAGTGCTCCATATGTTTCGAGCTGTTCGGGGAGCCGGTCACTCTGGCCTGCGGTCACACTTTCTGCAGGAAATGCATGGAGGACCACCTGCGCGGGGGGAGCAGGACCTGTCCTCAGTGCAGGTACGTGGTCCCAGAGCGGACCCTGCTCAAAAAGAGCGTCACTATCTCAGACATCCTGGACCTGCAGGAGGCCGGGGGGCGGGAAATGTGGAACCAGGTCGTCACACGGACAGATCAGTACCAGAGAGGGAAACCGACCAAAGTAAGTTTCACTCTCTCCTTTAATGTATTTTACTCTCCTTCACTCTCCTTTACTCTCTTCTGGGCTTCTTTAATCTGCTCAAGTCTCCTTTAGCTTTATTTAGTCTCTTCTAGTCTCCTTTTTTTTCCTCCTTTCGCGTCCTATACTTTCCTCTTGTCTCCTTAATTCTCCTGTGGTCTCCTTTACTCTTCTCAGGGATCATATTTTCTCCTGTAGTCTACTTTATACCCCTTTAATCTCGTCTACTTTATACCCCTTTAATCTCATTTATACCCCTTTAATCTCACTTTATTCTCCTGAGGTCTCCTGTATTTATGTGTTTGTAATGTGTTTATAATGTTTTAATGTGTTAACACTGTATATATTGTGCTTGTAATGTGTATAGAATGTTTATAATGTGTTTTTCTCAGGAGGCTTTGTTGAGAAGACGGCAGTTTTTGCAGCAGGAGATCAAGAAGATAGAAGCACTCCAAGTTGAACTAAACTCTGACCACCAGGTAGAGGGCGATATGAAGGGTCTTATCTTTATACTGTATATACTCACCGTCCCACTGTAATTCCACTGTAAATCACACAGGGCGACTCCTGTGCCGGAGAGGGTAGTGGGACAGCAGAAATGTTCAGTCCATCGTGGGACGGTGTTGGAGGAAGCCAGTGTACTGACAGCAGTTTATCCAGTCTGCCTTCAGAACCGGAGGAGAACCTGAATGGCTTCTCAGATCAAGAACAGGTACCGAAACACTGACCAACTCACTGGTCCTCCCCTCCCCCATAATTCAGTATAACTGTCCTCTGTCTCTCTCTGGCAGGTAGGGTGGTCCGCCTCCACCCCATCACTCAGTATAACAGTCCTCTCTCTCTCTCTCTCTCTGGGTGGGTGGTGTGGTCCTAAACTGTTCTCCTTACAGATCTGTTTCTCCACCAGGCTGAGGAGATGTTGCCTGATCAAGAGGAGATCAGTGAGGTTCTTACTGGTCCAGTTGGAGTCTGTGGAGTCTCCAGTTCTGCTGCTGCAGGACCAACTGGTAACAATTTAATCACACCAGGGCTAATTTTACCTCCACTTACACTGGGAAACAAAACCTATGTTTTGTTTCATAACAAATGGATCAATTGTCAAGTTGAGTTAGGTGAAGTTTATTTATGCAGCCCGCTATCATACACACAGGTCATTCGATGTGCTTTACAGGAATACAATAACAATATTACACATAAAAATAGTAGGAAGTAAAGAATAAAAGAATAAGAATAAATAAAATGAATTAAAGAATACAGAGAAAATCAATCAAATAAGATTAAATGTGCAATGGAAGTGAAATTTAAAAGAAGACAGAGGAGAATAGTAAGGTTTTAGTTGCTTTTTAAAGCTACAGTTGTAGCAGATCTGGTATTAATGGGGGTCTTTCAGCGTAAAATATGTTTGGTAATGCAAATCTGCCATCTACCACTAGGGGTCACACTTGTAAAGCCTTAAGCCTTAAGAATCCTTTGAGCAGATTGGAACAAAATATCAGTGTAACACTATGTAAAGAGTCGATGTACATATGTCGGGCCCTTCTCATATTTTGCTTTGAATTACCTTATTTGTGTTAAAATACTATTCTCTGTCCATCAAACTGTTTTTTTTGTGGAAAATTGAGTAGATTAAATGAAAGAAATAGGAGCAAATGTTTTACTGCAAAGTGCCTAAAGATACAAGGTGCCTAGATAAAGGAGTTCCAACCACTCAGGATTCAGCACCACCAGTATACTGATCACCGCCTGATTATCTGGAATCATTTGCACCTGATTTTTCATTGGTTTAGGCCTTACTTTAGATGTGCTTTAATGATTCATACATGGGTCACTGTGTGGCTTAACAAACAAAAAACATTCCTCTGAAACTGGTCTGGTTCAGGGACTGGACTCTCTTAGATGCCACACTGCTTTAATAATGTTGAGATCTGGGATTTTGGAAGGCCGATCCATGACTGCTTGTTGTCATATTGAAAAACGAAGCTGTCGCCAATTGAACACTTTCCAGTTGGTATTAGAGGGTTAAGACTTTTGCACACAACTTTTTTTTCTGCTATTACAGTGTCAGAAACCATGTAAGTGAAACTAACGCCTCCAGTCATTCCTGTAATTGCAGCCTGTTTCCACGCGGAGTTTGTCCTGCTGTCCTTCTCCCGCGATCTGGGTCACATGCGCCTAGTGTTCGTCCCAGAGAGCCGGACGATGCAGGTGAGGTCGTCTCGGGTGCCCATGACCCAGAGCGTACGCTTTGAGATCTGTCAGTGGATGGCAGATCAGGAGTTTTCTGCAGGGAGGCATTTCTGGGACATGGACGTGTCCCGGTGTTCTGGCTGGGCCGCTGGGGTGGCGCGTCCAGAACTGGGTCGGAACCAGCAGCTTGGCAGGAGCTCCTCGTCCTGGTGCCTTGAGTGGAGCAGCAAGAGACTGAGTGCCTGGCACAACAGCACAGAGACCCCCCTCAAATGGGACTGTCCCAACCGCATCAGAGTTCTGCTGGACATGAACGCCGGTCATCTGTCCTTCTGGAGCCTGACGGACGAACCGCTAGAGCTGTACTTCTTCCAGGCAAACTTCCATGGCCGGGTTAGACCCGTCTTCTGGCTGTTTGGACTCCAACAGAGAAACGCACTGGCATTTCCTGTACCTTGCGAATAAAATGGAACACTACCTGTAGAACCACTTGTGGGACTAATAAAGGTTTATGTTATCATATCTTAAGTTGGGTTTGGTGAAGTCAGAACTGTTAACAGTGGAGGTGAATGGAACCAGACGTCTGCCCCTTATCTCCCTCACAGAATGCTATTCCATTAAATGTTTCTTTTGTGTTGTCTGACGCCTAAGATGTTTTACCAGTTTTGAGAAGCATTTTGTCCTAAAACTAAATCCAGTCATGATGGAGGGATACATGCAGAGCGTCATAAGGCAAAATAGTCACCAGAGAAATGTTATTTAGTTCAGATTCTCAATTTTACAATCAGCATCCTTATAAATATGTGGAGCTTTACTCTGGGTGTATACTAAATAAAACGGCTGGTTCTGTTTGCCTCCACTGCAGTTTTTAGTGATTTTGAAATGTAAGTGGAATTCGCTTTGGCCAAACAGGGAATTCCTGCATCTTTCTGTTGTGCACCTCTTTTTTTGGACCGTGGAGCTGCAATTAATATACTAGCTTTATGTACTGCAGTGTTATTGTTCTTTACACATATATTGCCTTATTTTTAGCTTTTTAAATTGTTTTTTTTGTAGTGCAATGATGATTTTGTAATGTAGTGATGATGATGATGATGATGATGAGGGTGATGATAATTCTTACTATTATGTATTATGATTGTCATAATAATAATGATGATAATGACAAGAATGGTGATGTGATTATTATTATAAATGTTGTTGTTATGGTTATTGTTATTTTGTTAATTATGTTTATGATGCTGCTGATGATCATGATTTATATTGTTCTGTTGTATCATTATTATGATTGTAATCATAATAGTAATCATAATAATTGTTATTGTTGTTGTATTATCAATTTCATCATATGAATAAAATTAACAACAATAATAATTATTAATATTGTAATGAGAACAAAAATAATAATGGTATTATTGTAATAATATTATTAGTGTTGTATCAACACGACTACTACTACTACTACTAATAATAATAATAATAATAATAATAATTTAAATAACAGCAAGGACAGCCCACCACGTAAAACTATACATTCCAATTCACAAAATAATGACCCCCTTTCTAACAAACAGTAGCTCACTCAAACCTTAACATTTATTCCATTTCTACTGAAAATGATTTATTTTAATATCTGTTTAAATTACACGTCAAATTACGTTACACTTCTCATGAACTCCGCGTTTTCGTTTTGTGGAGGCGAATTTGGCCCTGAGAACGATCCGTAGACACGCTGGAGGTCAGTGGGAGGAGGTGAGGAGTTGTTTGAGCAGAGGAGACCGGCTGGAGAACCAGGCTGGATCGTCAAACATCTACGCCCCCTCCCACCTGCATCACGCTGGAGATGCACTGAAGCTCTACTGGGATACTGGAATACTAGAATACTGTACTGGAGTTACTGGTGCTGGTCCAGATCTTCTGGCTTAAATGCTGTTGGGTCTCGATCTCCTAAAATTCAACATCAGGTGCGGAGAAGATGCGCAAGGACGTCAGGATTCTGCTGGTGGGAGAACGTGAGTCATATATATACATACATATGCAATATATAATAATGTAATACAATGCAATCTGTTTGTATCAACCCGTAATTTGAAGCTGCATTGGCTTCTCCTGACCTTCTACCATCACTATTCCTCAATTAATAAAGAAATAAACACAAGTTGACTCGTTTGGAATTTTTCCGTTTCCTTCATGTTAATCCTGCATGAATTAGAAGATGCAGTAAAGGTTCCATTGGCCACAAATGTTGCTAGTTATGTCTCCATGTTTTCTGCAACATCGTGCATTTTGCATTTTTTGCCCCAGACTAGGTGTGGATGTTTTGGACCCTCATGATGATGATGATGATCATGATGATGATGATGATGAGGATGAGTATGATTTGACCTCCATAAGTAACCTTGCCTTTACTTTTGCAGTCCTCCAGTAGTCCTCTCTAAATAATCCTCTAATTGTCCACTCATATGTTCCTCGTGCATCTGTTTTCTGCAGCCAGAGTGAAGCTGAACATGTCTAATGAGTGTTTATATGGATGGTCAAATAGTGGCAAATTCGTTTTCTTTGGGGAGATTTTGAAAGCAGGACGTCTGGTTCCATTGACCACCATTGTGAACCATTCTGACTCACTCTAAACCACTCTGTTTGCATCTTAAATGTTTGTATGATGCAAGAAATATGTGAAAATCTGCTCTCTAATTTATAGAACAAGTGTCCAGGTCCTATCTGGGCTCGTAGATGTGAAGACAAATGTGTGCAGGTTCTAAAAATGGCTTGTTTTGTATTGCAAATCAAAAGTATGACAAATAACAAATTTGCATTACAGGTCGTCTGAGCTGTGGTGTGTAACAGTACAGCAGAGCGTCACGGTGGGAAAGTGGGTTGAGGCCCTCTCTGGGGCGCGTTTCTCTTTTAGATAGGAACTGAAACAGATTGCACTGGAGACTTTTTGATTACTTGGTGAAATATATAACTAATTGTGTGCTTTATTATAACACTGTTACGCCCACTGCCTCTACACTTTACACTAACAGTATACAGAGATAATGAGACCATAATCCCCTCACTGTGCCATAACAAAGTTTATAATCAGACAAACATAGCCCATATCCTATGCTACAGCAGTTTAGCCCCACCCATTCATGCACCGATTCAGCAACACCTTTTAATAGTTAGAAATTAGGCTTTTGTTGGACCACAGTTCATCAGAACACGCAGTAACTCACCTGGAGCTGTGATTGGTTAGAGGGTCATTTGCACATTGCAGCCTTATGTGATATCAGCATTGCACAGACCAATACTGTGATAACGATTAAGAGACAATATATTGTGCAACCCTAATGTATGCTATATTTTTGTGGCTTCTCTTATGACATTTGTGTAGTTTTCTGCGTCAACATCAGGCATAATTCATTTCTGCATGACCATTTTCCAACCTTCCTTTATGCTTTTATGTCTCTAAGACTGATCTATGCAAATGAGCTCTGTTGTGATAGGCTGCTCTGTATTGGGCCTCATTTTTAGAAACAGTCCAGGCTTAAACATTCCTTATAGCCTCAGTATGGGTGGTTGGGGCTGAACTGTGGTTCACTGAGTGGGCAAACGTTTTATGACATCAGAAAAAAGCGGCGTATTGAAAACTTTAAGAGCTTTTTAGCAGCTTTTTTGCACTAATGATCCTTTCGTGTGTCTGTGTTTGTCTGAACAGCCAAAGTAGGGAAGACGTCCCTGATCATGTCTCTGGTTAGCGAGGAGTTTCCCGATGTGGTAGGAAAACAGCTGGATTTTTGTGTTTTTTTCTTTTTGTGCTTTATTTACCACAGATTCAACTTTTTTTAAGGAAAAACTAGAAGCAGAAAGAGCCTTTTGGGCACTGAGGTTAAAATTCAGGTTAAGGTGTAGTATTACTGAGGTTAAAGGTCTGGATCAGATTAGTATTAGTGAGGTTAAAGGTCAGATTTAGGTTTAGGTGTAGTGTCAGTGATTTTAAAGGTCAGGTTTAGTTTTAGATGTAGTTTTAGTGAGGTTTAAGGTCAGAGTCAGGTTTAGGTGGAGGTGTAGCATTACTGCCATTCTCTGTTACACAATTCAATTGGATATTAATTGTGTGTGTGTGTGTGTGTGTGTGTGTGTAGGTTCCCTACAAGGCTGAAGAGATTACCATCCCAGCTGATGTCACCCCTGAGAGGGTTCCCACGCACATAGTGGATTACTCAGGTAGAAGACCATCAGTAACACCAAGACCCTGTTCACGCCTGGTTTTAGCATCCCAGGTGGTCCAGTCACAGGTGGACAGGTGTGTACAATTGTGAACACACCCAGGCTGCATTGAGATCTGATCCCTCAAGACAACACTGGGAGGTGATCTGGACCTCATTCTTCTGGACTGGAATGTGTGATCCACGCTGAAGGACCACCTAATCACCTAGATGGGAAGCGTGGCGCTGCCTCCTGCTTGTTGAAATCAGCGCGCTCGGCCATTGCAAACAGAAATAATCTTTGTTCATTTGCCGCAGAGCAGGGACTTGAAATTCGATCACAAGTGGTCACTCGAGACACCAATGGAGACAAATTCTAACTCCAAGCCCACTTGTGAGTGGACCACCCAAGACGCACGTTAACGCCAGGTGTGAACAAGTCTATACGTTATGAGGCCACAAAGGTCTTCAGCAGAACCCTTGAGGGTATGACCCAGAGAAAAATTTTGCTCACAACAGTCTTTTCTTGGTCTCATAAGAAATAATTTTTTTTCTTATTTGGAGATTATTGAAGTCTGACTTGTTTCTCCTAAATCCCACTTTAGTAGAAATAGGGAGCAAAAGATCAACTTAGGACAGAAGTTCTTTTGCTGTTTAGCTTCTCACTTTTCTTCTCTTTTACAACCTTATGGATCTCACAACTGTCTGACTTTGGTAGCTGAGACTTGAATTTGATCACTAAGACAAAATTCAGATGTACAGGCTAATTTATAAAATAACCATGTTTTCTTATGGATCGTATGCTTTATCTGAAGATCTGATGATCTGAGACAAATAAAGAACAGAGCAGAGAACGAAAAAAAAGTGCATTTTAAGATCTTAAACTGAGATCTTGGTGAGATTAGAGGAAGGCTCGTTCTCAGGAGCTGAATTTAGGAGCTCACATTGTTGTTAAACGGAGGTTAGTTATGTCTAGGAGAGCCTTATTCTGTATTGTGCTTTTCTCTGGGTTGCTTGTACATCCTCGCAGAGGCCGAGCAGACGGATGAGCAGCTGTACCAGGAGATATCAAAGGTAACTCAGCTGCAGGTTTGATCGGTGACTTTTTATTTTGATTTATATTTTCATTATTTGTTGTTTGTTTACCCCCTTTTATTTGCAATTTCAGGCTAATGTCATCTGCATCGTCTACTCCGTCAATAACAAGAAGTCCATTGAAAAGGTGAGTAGTCACGTGCAGGCTAACTTTGGGATGAGTCTTGAGTCATTAGCAGCATTAGCTTTTATTCATTGTTAGCACTGGTTGGCTAAATCATCCGTTCAGTTCAACCAGACAGTGCTAACAGTGAATAAAGGCTACCAAGTAAAAGTCAAAGTGAAATTTGTCATCTCCACCATACACAAGTATACAGAGAGACGAAACGGCACAGCTCAGGATCCACAGTGTAGACATAGTGCAATAGATTAAACTCATTGTGTAACAAACAAAACAGTGCAAATAAAGGAGTATAGAATAAGATAAGAGTGAGACTGAACCTGTCCTGAGTGTGTGGACAGTTTTCTGTGTAGTGTATGTAAATATAAGTAAAATAAAATGTGCAGTGATTGGACAAAATGTCCAATGTATTTGCAGTTTGTGCCAAACAGTATGACCGGTATAGACGGTACGGTCAGTGTAAACAGCGTAACAAGTGAAGTAGCAGTTTAAGTATGTTTACATATGTTTGCAATTTCTTAAAGAAATAGTCAGTATAAACAGAATAACCAAGTATAAATAGCACCTTAAGTATGTATTCTTAGGGTTTTAGAAAGTCAGTGCTAACAATGATTAAATGCTAATGCTGCTAATGAGCAAATGGCCAGATTTCATATATTAGCATGTTAGCACTAGGTGGCTAAATCATCTGTTCCAAACAGTGCTAATGTGGCTTACATGCTAATATGTGAGATCCTTTTTTCCACCAGGTGACCAGTCACTGGATCCCACTCATTAACGAGAGAATAGACAAGGACAGCAGGTTAGAGACCGCAGGAGATGCACCTCTCTGTGTCTCTCTGTCTCTCCCTCTCTGTGTCTCTCTGTCTCTCCCTCTCTGTCTCTCCCTCTCTGTGTCTCTGTCTCTCTCTCGCTCTCTCTCTCTCTCTCTCTCTCTCTCTCTCTCTCTCTCTCTCTCTCTCTCTCTCTCTCT
>JBBJLS010055921.1:0-13145 GCA_037577275.1 Bryconaethiops microstoma
GTGTGTGTGTGTGTGTGTGTGTGTATGTGTGTGTGTGTGTGTGTGTGTGTGTGTGTGTGTGTGTGTGTGTGTGTATATATATATATATATATGTGGAAAATCAAAGCATGATGCAGCTTCTGTGCCTTTACACCTGTAGAAAAGAGTATTCAGTGTCTGAACAAGTGATTGATTTCTTTGGTATCCCATGATGACAAATTCCTGTGACATCCTGTGATTTGTCAGAGCTTCCTTCCTTAAGGTGACTTGGTGGGTTTAGTCGCTGTGAGTCCACGCTTTGTGTGTGGGTTGTGACGACACCCTGCCAAGCGCCTACCTTGAAGGAGGCCTTTTGTGTGAACTTTGAGTAAAGTCCGCTTTTATCTCAAGCCTGGGTAGGAGGCAGAACGTTATGAACATGATTCCGTTTAAACAATGGAGGAATGTGGACGATCAAAACTCTGTTCATCTTCAGTGCAAAACCTCCTTGAACATCAATGTATTGAAGGAATGGAAGGAAATCATAGCTTGTAGTGTAAAAATGCATCAGCGTGTTCATGGCAGTTCAAATGCTTTTCATTTGAAGTGTCATCGTTGATTAATAATAATGTAATATGAGTGTGTAATTTGGTAATTCCAAAGTCAGTTTTCTAATGCAAAATTCAAAATTTCATATTAAGGTCTGTTATTATCCAACCTTTGTGTAAATAGTTCCTTCCAGTCACTCTGAGCATTTTCTAAAAATTGCAGAATTAAATTGGAAATTTGGTGACGATCTGAATTGTTTCCATTAAAATGTGGTTTGTTTTCCTCTCAGTTTTAGTTTTGTCCAATTTTTCCTGTCAGCAGACACCAGACACCCAGGCTGGCTAGCGTCACACTAAGTAATGGGGGAGAGGGAGGACCACCTTACCGAGAGGGGGCGGGCACAGATAGGGCATTTGTGCTCTTTTGGTACGGATGGTTGTTACATGACTGGGGGCCGCTCTTGTAGTCTCACAAATATGGGGGCCAACACTTTACAGTTGTGTCAGTAAGGAGCCTAATTTGTCAAGACTTCTGCACACCAGACCATTCAACCGTTTAATTATGCAGAAATGTAGACAAATTAGTGGGATTCCCAAATTAGCCAAATATGGTAACATGGCTAACAATGAATGTAAGACAATAAACAGCAATTAAGATTACATTTGCATAAAAATGAGTGGCGACTCCGAGGTGTTTGTTGACGGCAATATCAACAAATTCTTCCTTTAATAATCGTGGCAAATGCTCTGAGTGGGCACTGCAAGTCACAGGGGTCAGAAATCTGCCAGAGGAAAGAAAACTGAAGCGCTGTTAGATTTTCTGCGGCTGCTGAGGAGGAGAAAAAAAGGGGAAAAAAACATTCCTGGAGTTTCTCTTTGGTTTCCTTGACAACTGGACTTGGTTGCCTTCAATTACGTTTGGATTAATGCTGTGAGCACTTTAACCTGAAACAAACCAAACAACCAGCCAGGCAGATGAGGAACAAAGAGAATAGGTGGACAGACGGATAGATAGATAGATAGATAGATGGATGTAGACAGATGGGTGGATAGATAACTAGATGGGTGGATGGATGGATAGATGGGCAAACATATGGATAGATATACAGATGGATAGATGTGTAGACTGAAAGATGGATAGGTAGCTAGTTGAAGAGAGATACAGATAGATATGTAGATAGGTTGGTGGATGGATGGGTAGACGTATGGTTAGATGGATGGAAATGTAGACTAATAGATGGATTGATAGATGCCTGGGTGGGTAGATGTATGGATAGATACATAGATGGATAGATACATGGACAGACGTGTAGACTAATAAATGATAGATAGATGGCTAGATAAATAGATGGGCGGATGGATGATAGATGTATAGATGAATAGATGCATGTATAGATATATGGGTGAATGGATGGATGGGTAGGCGTATGGATAGATATACACATGGATTTGCATATGGATGGATGTATAGATGGACTGATATATGGATCATTTTATTGCTACCTGACATATTGGTAGTAATTATTTTCAGTGCAATAGAATAATACAAAATGTACGTCATCGCTTTCTGGATAAAAGCTTATTTATTTATTTGTTATCTTTTTTTACTGAATTTTTCCACATAATTTGAAAACACCAGCTGACCTTGTGTGCAAATTTCATGACAAATGAAACCATATAAATTCTCCATAATTGCATGAAATTCCGTTCCTGGCAGCAACCGTGTTCAGTCAGAAATACAAAACATAATGTAGGAGGATTTCTTTTTAGATTTTGGCAGATGATGTCATTTCCAGACAGTCTGGCCTATTTCTCCCAAAATGAAGGCCTTTAAAACTAGCAGGCCCACGTGTTTCTGTCAAGCCGTATTTTATTCAGATTTTTTACAGATTTTTGTACAAATAGCTTGTTGTTACCTCTCAGATTCAGGGGAAAATAAGGTTGCGTGGTCTACAGCCACCAATCTAAAGTTTCCCCCTCTTTGCCAAAACTGTTGTGAAGGCTGCATTTTTTGCCGCTGCCATGACGATGCATTTGCGCCAATGAGCCCACAAGCATGTAATTATAGCGCAATTGTCTCCGTGCTTGCCGGTTAGCCGTGCGCTTCTTGTTTTCGATGGCAGCCTCCACCACAGTCATGGCTGTGCTCTTCCAAGTGAGGCCAAAAGAGGGGTCAAAGTCCCAGGTTTGGTGCCATTGGCTCACATGCTCTCTTTGTGGTTTACATGTTTGGAAAGGAAATGTGGTATCAGGCCCAGAGGTTTGAGCGAGAACTATTTTTAACTCTGGAAGACCATACATAGGGCTCTTTAGACCAGAAGCAAGTCAGATCATGAAGACAGTAATGACAGTTTTAAATATATTTAAGAAATGTCCATTCTAATCTGTGCGCACTTGCGAAACCATTGTTTTTACACCCCTCGGCCTCTTGATCACCATTTTTTTATGGAAACCACTGACATTGATCGAAACAAGGCGTTTAGGGGCGAAGTAAAGTGGGTGGGGCTTATACTAAGGAGACACCCGCATGATGAAAGCTTGTGACGGGCTGTGAGAGGCTGTGACATTTCACGCACTGTGAAAAAATCAATGTAAAAAATAAGTAAAAAAAAAAATTACAATCAAAATGATCAGCAAAGACAGCCTTTCTCATGATCTTTTTCCACACTTTGTGCTTTTTATATACTGAGGAAACATTGACACAGTGAAGACTGTGTAAGAGTTATGACCTATAGGTCTGTAGCCCTTAATAAAAACCCACACCAAGTAGGATCTGGGCCAGCCACTTTGTGGTTGGTGCTTTGGAATCATAAACATTACAAAGCCTCGCTTAAAGCATAACTGACTTATTAATGCTCCTTCCAATGCCATTCTTCATCTTTTGCTTCTTCCAAGCTTCTTCCAATATCGAGTGTCCCTTCAAGTGCCCCAAACGCTCCTTCCAGTCCTACAATACATTCTCTATCTTTTGCTTCTTTCAGTGTTCCTTCCAATATCCCTTGGAGTGTTCCTTCCTTTTCCAGTGGTCCAGCCATATCCAGTGCCCCTTCCCTTGCTCCTTCCCTTGCTCCTTTCCTTGCTCCTTTGCTTGCTCCATCTTTTACTTCATTATCAATGCTCTTCCAAAGCTCTTTCAAAGCTCCTACCAGTGCTCCTTCCAGTGCTCCCACCAAAGCTACGTCCAGTGTTCTGGCAATGCTTCATCTTTTGTTTCATCTTTTGCTCCATATTTGCTCCTTCTAAGCTCCTACTGAGCTCCAGCACGGTCTTTTGTAGAAACTGTTTCAGGCTGAGAGTTACCCGCTCATCATCATAAAGTGAGGCTGGGGTTTGTAGTCTCTGCATAGCATGAGTTTCTAGTTTCAAACAACCAAGTTGTTGTAGCTGACCCAAACAAGACAGGTTGGAAATCACCACCATACCAACCTTACGTTGATTTACACAACACAAAAAAACCCAAACCATCCGACCTGTCTCAGCAGCGTGGCCTTTCACATGCACAATAAATACCATTTGAACATTTCGCGTTTGAACTTGCAGTTGAAAAAATACAATGTCTGTATTTTGTGGAGTTGTTTGTTTTAGACAAGTGTTGTTTTGGCATCATTCTGTAATGCTGCACCAATTTATTAACCATTTGGGTGCGTATCGTTACGCTTATTGATCTCAGTATCCATAATTTGACCCAAAAATAAAGATATCACATAAAAAGTGAGAAGATTGAGCAGTTATTTAATTGTGATTTTTGTAGAAATAAGGATCTAATCTGTGTCCTGTTTATATAATGAGGGAGAAGCGTCGCTTCAAATGTTCTGATTATTAAATGTGTGATGATGAAGAGCAAAGCATCGCTCCGTATCTCCACTGATCCAATCCAGTATCGACTGTTTGAAAATGCAGCTGTGTTAGAATGTATTAACACTGCAGAAACACAGACAGCGGCACCGTTTGTTCAGGAGATTCTCCAGATTTCAGTACTGACCAGTCAGGATCAGGGACCAGTTTAGTACTCCGTGCTCCATACCCATCTCTACTAACCATAGCTACGAAATAATAAAACTGGCCAGGGGACCATACTGTAGAAATACAGTGAATACACTTTACACGCTCTGCAATCTCCACACACACACTTACACTTCAGTGGTCTATTGCACATAGACTCATTGGCACATTGGTGTCTTTTGTGAGATCTCCTACCTGGACCTCTGAAATGACTTAAGGTGCTTTTCCATTGGTGTACAGGAACCATGTTTTACCTAAACTGTATTGCCATGGCACGGAACTTGTACCATGCTTTGATATTTCAGTGTACCTCAGCAAGGTAACAGAGTTTCTGACTCAGTTCTCTCACCGCAGTTTATGGCCTGTCGTTGTCCTAAAACTGCATCCATGGAGTTGAACCAGCGAAATGTTTTTCTATCAGAGAAAGATTTTGTTATTGTGGTCTTTTATTATGAATAAATAACATTAACAATAGTTCTAAAATGTTTGAATGTTCACTAATTTTTCTCAGTGTTCTTTAGCCATGCCATGAAAACCTAACCCTGTTTGGTTCATCTTCGCATTTCTCTCAGCGTTAAAAATAAACGTATTAGTGTCATAGAAAACTCCCACTGAACTTTATCTTCAGCCCAAACAGACAGTTGTGCTTATACTTCGTCTAACTCCCAGTTGTTTGTTTGTATCCTCCTTGTTGTTCTTTTGCAAGGACAGTAAAAAACAGTCACCTCTTTCCATATTGTGATGACAACCTATAAACCAATCAGAAAACAGTGATGCAGTCAGCTCAGTCGGTTTGGCTCGGGTCCAGGTCGCTTTATTTGCAATTTAAATAAACACACACATTTGTTAATGGCATGGTCCGGTTCCTTGTTTGCCAGTGGAAATGCGCCATAATCAGCCCTTTATTTCTTTTTCAAATGACACTAGAGTTTGGGCTCAGCTGATATACTTTAATTCCTGCGATCCGCTCCTGTTTAATGTTTTATTGATCGCAATTTGTTTTATTTTCACTGCCCTTGGCAGCACTGGAACATTTACAGCAGTTTCCTGTTACCGTTTGTTTTAGATGTCAGAGCTCATTAAATGAATGAGAAACCCGTAAAAATGCCCATTAGTGGTCAGGAAAAGAAGTTGAAATATCTCTAAAATAGAAATGCAAAGAAACCTTTGCACCACTTGAATTGACCTGCCGTGATTATATGGATTCTGATCTGTGTTTTTTGTCCTCTGTGCCGTCATCCTCCAGCCTGTTTCTGCTATTTGCACAGGCTTGGCTTATTTTACTTGGCCGCTCTGGATTTGCTGGAGTTCATATCCTGGCCTTTGATGTAGTCCAGACTGAGCCACGTTCACCCGGCTGCCCGTTAAGCTCCAAGTACGTTCTTAAAAAGCCCTACAGGCTTTGGCATACAGACTCAGCAGCGCTGATGTGAACAACCCATCACACACGCTATTGTATCACAGTTTGGAGTCAGAATAAGATTCATCTTGATCTCAGTGCACTCTGCTAATTGACCAGCTAGTTTGTAATCCTGGTGGTTTTCCAAATCTCATTTGCTTTAATTCTGGATTACCAAGTAAATAATCCATTCCTGCACAACAAATGAGCACCTGTTTGTAATGAAATATAGTGGTTGCCCAAAATGACTCAAATTTCAGTGTTATAAATGCTATGTAACATAGTGTTTAGTACTTTTCCTTTTTGTTACATTGGCGTGTACAGTCAGTAACACACCTTAAAATATTTCAGTAATTTAAATTCAAAGTTGTATTGTCATGCTTACAAGGCATAGTGTACAGAGTACATTACCATTTGCGCATTTGTTTCATAAACTGCAGATTTTTATTCACTGGAAAGATTTTTAGGGAGCAACTTTAAATCAAAATATGTCAAATAAACATCTATTTCATAAGATGGAAAGAATATGTAACAGTGCATGTATGAAATCCTCCCTCTCAGCAGGTCTTCCCCACCCACCTGCAGGTGAAGACTATCATGAAAGTTCTCCCAGGTTCAAGGATCTTGTGTTTTTTCTGTTTGTTTTTAAAACCTAAAATAAAAGAAATACGGGCATTGTTGTTCTTTACAGGCATTTGCTTGTGACGCCATTTTTAAAAATTGCAGTAGCAGTTATTATTATTACATGTTTGTAACAATAACTTCCATGCCGCATGCGTTCTAACTTAAACTGAAAATGATAACCTATGGGAAGCCAGTGTAGTTTGAGGAGAAGATGACTTCAGACTTCTTAGTGAATTTAAGGGCACATGCAACAGAGTTTTGCACACGCTGAAGCCTAGCCGTGTTTTTTGTGGTGAGACAAGGAACTCATAGGTGGGCTGTGTCTCACCGTGGGGAGGCTCTTTAGCTCAGCGGGTGAGTGCGGGGCCTCACGTTCGTGTGCGGCGCTCAGATCAAACGCTGTAAAATGTCAGGGAAAGCGCAGCTTTTGTGTGATGGGGGGAAGAGGGGAGTGAACCTCGCCTCTAAGCAGCTGAGCATATGTTAACATGGCCTCTGTTATCTGCTAATCGTCTTGCGGGGCACAATATGTCCAGCAGTAAAGAAGCAAAGGGACATTGACACCATAACCCCACTGCTGCATGTCGTTTGAATGTTATCAATTCCAAATCTGCTTTCCATTAAGGTAAAACAAGGAAGACAAAGCTTTAGATAAGAAAAAAATATCTTTATTCTAAACATTCAGAATGTCCAGCAGCAATGGGAATAAAATATTATCTAAAATGTTAAATATGTACTTAAAAAAAAAGTGTGTGTATGTATATTAGTAATGTTATTAGTAATGTTAACATTTATATGTTGATGCACCTAAAACAGGTCCTGGCAGATCTGCTTGCAGAAATGTAGTGTTTAGGAAGCAATACGCAGAAAAAAGGAACTGGGTACCCAGTACTGGGTATTTTCAAATCGGTTCTAATTTGGAACCTAAATTTGGCTGTGTTTTGTGTGCGTATTATGTACATTAGTGGGGTCAAACCACAGAACCTGGAAGGCTGTGATGTATGGTAATGGACATTTTGATATTTTATTTATAGAATTTTTAATCATTTTTAATGTTCTAGGATTGAGTGGTTTGACTACAAGTATTGATTCAACCATTAAGGACTATTTAAATGCTGTCAGTGTCTTCAGGATGATCATTCTTGTCTTTGTTTGGAAACCCCCAGTCAAATGGCATGTCTTGTGAAACTGAAAGTGGAAATAAATACCTATTGTTTTTTACAGGGAACAACGCTAAATGTGACATTTTATTGCATATTTTGGGGGAAAAACTAAACATAAATTATCTATGAGATGTTATTTATAGAGCAGTCCATAAAATAGTTAGATTAGAAACATTCCTGACCAGAAACAGGTGTCTATGAAATACTGTACCATCATTTTTTTTTCTTTATTTTTTATGCCGGTAGAAATAAATCCAGGTCAGTGTATCCTAAGTATCTTCATTTTTCAAAATATGTTTTTGTACCAGCATTGGCAGATGTGTACATGAAAAGTATTAGATATTGGCATTGGCCTTCAAATCCCAGATTAACTATAAATATTAACTCTAAACTAGAATTAAGGTTGTGCACGAGAATTTTTTAACACCCAAAAATTATGCAAATGTTGCATCAACAGTCAAGGGGAAAGAATACTAATCAGCAGAAGTTCAGTATAAATATACAGTCAGTCTTTGAAAATGCAGTAAGTCTGAAACAGTATTCAAGTACAAATGTAACATGGATGTATTTTGTGCATGTAGCTGCATGTGCATTGTGAAAAAATAACAATTAGTACTGATTGTGTCTGAGCACTGCACTTGATTAAAATAAAAGCAGGATAAAGTGACTTTCCTGCAATTTCCTGTCGACACAGATGTGGTTTTGTATGCAGTGCTTGTACTTCATCTCATTTCTGTACCTATTCCTCTCATTCAACTTCAGTCCATGCCCAAGGGTCTCCTGCTGCACAAACAAAATAAGGCATGAAACGTTCTCTGTAGTCTATCATCAAATCTTCAAGAGGCTCTCTCTTGAGCATCTGCCTCACTAAATGATTGGGGCTTCTTAAATAGCCTTCCACAAGTCTCACAAATGTGGCAGCTGAGCAGTCAATAAGGAGAATCTGTCGGACATGGAGGTAAAAGTCTGGACAAGGAACAAGGATGGGTTCTGCATGAGTGACTTTCTGAAAATCTCTGTGGGGACCGTTACCTTGTCACCCGCGTGAAGCTGCATTTGTGATTTCAAGCTTAAACGAGTCCGGGTCCTCGTGCAAGTCACGATGGTGAGTGTGTTTTACAGAACTTTTGCTGCTCCATGCATTATGAATGAACTTCCATTGAGTTCCCCGCAGGGCTGTGCCCTACTCCCAGTTCTGAGCTCTAATTGAATAGCTGTCAGGATCAGCAGGGGCCGGATTAGCCGAGCGTCCGATGCTCCATGTGTCCTTCGAGCAGCCACACGGTGGAGAATTAGGGCAGCTTGTAGCTCTTACAGGCACATTTGCCCCGCTGAGCAATGCTGGTGTCACGCTGCCATCATTTGCCATCACCCAGGACTGTGCAATCAGACCAGCCTCTTGCAAGGAAGGGAGCGCCGACAAATGACGGCCTTCATCCGCAGTGATTGTCCTGCAACTTGTGTTGCCCAGGATTTGGTGGATTTCTTTCTAGAATATTGCCTGCGGAGCTGGTGGGTGGATTCATGAAGCGGAATGGATTTTTGACTGAAGCGACCTTGTTTAGTGGGCGATAAGAGAGAGCAAGCTTTCCAAGATACTACTCTTTTTATCTCTGGGATTTTTATTCAAGCTTCAGAGGAGACTCCCTACAAAGTGACCTCCTGTTTTTGTGGTTCTTGTTGTTGCAGTTAGGTGGTCAGATGCTGGTCAGAGCTTTTATTTTTGGGACCTTCTGATCTTCTGAGAGCAAACTCTTTCCGATGGTTCCATCAAAACTTTGTTCATTGTGTCCTTTGTTTAAAACATCTAATCTTCTAAAGATTTTGAAGACACCTTGCTTTTGGTGGTTCCTTCAGGATTGCACTGTCCTCTTTGTGTACCACCACTGATGTGAAGATTCTTGTTTTTCATAATTTTAACAAGATTCCATCCATGGAGTGGCTATGTGGTTTTATGTTTTAGGACCTCACTTTGCATGAAACTTATGATCTGACTTTGAGGGTGCCCTGTTTTCGATGGTTCCCTTAAGGGTTCATCGTACCCTTTGTGTGCAGATTTTCTAATGATTTTGAGGATACCGTGTTTTTGATGGTTTCCTCAAGATTTCATTGTCCTCTTTGTGATCTGAAGACGCTGAAGAGACATTTCAACTATCAACCATACATCAACTCGCACCATCCTGGTTCTGTAGCCAAGTGGCTGCGTGACATGTCAGCATCAGGTTTGCCTCTGCAATCGTAAGCTTTTGGAAGATACCATGTCCACGGAAGCCTGCCCCCTGAGTGAGGCTCAGATAGCTTTGTGCAGGCTGGTCCACCGTGGCCCCAGACCCCAGGTCACCCTTAAACCCCTTCGAATGGAGCTGGGAGTATTTGTGGAGAAGACTCGTTCCAAACAGAAACACAGGTACATGTAGGACACCTACAGATGACTCCAGATTAGACTGGCTAATCAGTCATTAAACCTACACTGAGCTGTAGGAAGTGGGGCAGAACCCACGGTACCTGGCAAGTCAGGCAGGGCCTTAACTGTTTGATATTTGTGTATCTGGCAGATGCTCCTATCCAGAACTATTTACAATTTTAATCATGTTACAGATGTAACTTTAGGAGCTTTGCCCAAGGACTTGTTTTATTCATTCATTTCTTTGTTCAACTGCCAAACATCATGAATAAAATGATTTGATTGTGATGCAATGATCTTAGTGTAGCAATTCATATAAAATCAATTCACATATATATATACACACATAAGTGTTAATAATATATACCGTACACTTTAAACAGTCATTTTGTCGTAATTTATTATAAATGTGAAAATCCAACATATCTTAGCTGCTTTTGTGTTTTGGTTCTTTTATGTAGTACATGAATGGTCCAATCGTGAAACTTCAGATTTCATGATTGACTGAATTAGTAGTTGGGTTGTAATCCGGTATTTACGTGGTTTAAATGCCTCTGAGTAGAAGTGGGGAAGGCCCTTTTCAGATTTGAATACAAGTGGGCATTGTTATGCTAATGCTTTGCCAAACTCCTTTGGAGTGTTTTTTGTAACCGTGGTGTTAAATACGTTCTTTTCCGATGACTGAAACTCCTTGAATTCAGACTTCATTACGCGCGGGCCAGCTGCCAAAGGGGTGGGAGCAATGATTGTGGTGGGAATTTGACCTTTAAAATTAGCATAGAAATGTCCACAAATATATTGGAGTTTCAAACCTCCCACCTGAGTACAGGGGTATATTTTATAGTTATATTTTATATGAAAATTTAGCTGAATTTATTTGTTACAAAATTATATTGTAAATTATATTTTTCTTAATAATTCAGCACTAAAATGCATGAAAAATTATATATTGCCGTGAAAAAAGCAAAAAAAACCCTACTAAGCAAAGAACATGAATAACAACAAAACCATAAAGCCAAAACCGCAGAACAACGTTTAAGAACCAGCAAAACTAGACGGAAAATGAGCTATTTATACTAAATAAACAAATGAGGAACACCTGGGCAGGGGTGGAGACAGGAGCTAGACACAGGTGAACAGGTTAACAAGGGATGGGGCCAAGTGTCACGGTTCAGGTCGGCGCCCGCTGGAGGACGCCAGCGGACTCTGCACTGAACTTCCAGGTGCAGCCTCATCTAGCCGGCATTAGATTAATTAGGTTCGGCCGGCTAGATATTTCCCCCTATTAGAGACCCACCGTTCATTGGCCCATGACACTCCCTCCAGTACATTTAAGTTCACCCCTCCTTAGTTTGTGTCATGGGACCATACTGTTCCCTAGACACCCTCGACCCCTCATTTCACAAGCCTTTGTACCCGTGCCCTTTTGACTGGGCCTCGCGCCACCTGTTTTGTTCCTTGTTTTCTTTTAATAAAACCCTCTAACCATGGAAGTCTGCACTGGTGACTCTTACCTTCCTCCCCGGCGCGATTCCCGCGTGACAGAATGGTCCCATCCCCGAGGCGCCGCAGACTTCCACGGCAAGGTGCCCGGGACCCAGCGGATTCGGCAGGACGACTCCCGTGGTAGCGCTCACCTGCCGTCCTGCCTCCCCAACAGGGGAAGCTCACGGCTCGGCTTCCCCAGCGAGACGCCGGATTCCCGGCTGTATCACCTGCGGCAGGGAGACCGCTCGGCTGTCGACTACACGGCGGAGTTCCATGCCTTGGCGGCCCAGGTCACGTGGGGGGACTCCGCTCTACGGGCCGCCTACCGCGCAGGTTTGGCTCCCCTCCTGCAGGACGAGCTGGTTTGGCACAATCGCCCGGGAACGCTGGAGGCGCTGATCCAGCTCAGCCTACGCCTGGACTTCCACCCCGGCTTGGCCGTCTCCGCTGCCCCTGCCAGCCGCTCTACCCATATCGTGGCAGCCACCGGTTGCTCGACTTCCTCCACGATTCCGACCCGACTCGACCCAGCTCCGCCCAGCCCAACCTACAGTCCACCTCCTCCTCGAAAGCCAGAGACACCGCTTCCGAGCAACGGAGCTCCCCTGAGCCGAAGAGCTCCGTCTCGGAGTCCCAAAGCTCCGCCCCGAAACCACAGAGCGCTCTCGGAGCGAGAGGCTCCACTCTCGAGCCAGGGAGCACCTCGGAGCTGAAGAGCTCCGCCCCAGAGTCCCGAAGCTCCACCCCAAAACCACAGAGCGCTCTAAGAACTAGAGGCTCCACTTCGGAGCCAGCGACCCCAGCCCAGCCAATCCCAACTAGTCCAGTCCTTTTCTGCCCAATTGTTTCAGCTTCTTTCAGCTCAGTTTCAATCATTTCAGCCCTCTTCAATCCAGCCCCAGTCACTCCAACACCAACCCCAGCTTCCTACATTCATCCAGCCTTAACTTTTCACCCCAATTTAACACTAGGCTCCGTTCCAACCCTCGGCTCCGTTCCAACCCTCAACTCCACTCCAGACACTCTCACTCCAGCTCCTTTCGCTTCTGCTCCCCTTTACCCACTTCAAACCACCTCCTATCCATCTACTTCAGGTCCCTTCAGTCCAGCCCCTCCCTCTCTCAGTCCGGCCCCTCCCTCTCTCAGTCCGGCCCCTCCCTCCCTCTCCTACCTCTCTTGGTCCTCTCACACCAGCCCCAACCCAGGTTCCAACTATCACTTCATCCATGGCATTAATATCAGATCCGGTTCTAGCAATCAGTTCAGGTCCAGTCCCAGTCCCTGCACCCGGTCCGGCCCCTTGCACCCAGTCTGGCCCCAGACCCGGCTCCAGTCCCTGTCGCCCGGGGCCCGGCGCCTGCCCCTCGCGCCTGGGGTCCAGTACTGGTCCTGGACTCGTCAACTCCTGCCCCTGGCCCGGTTCCCGCACCGGCCTCACCATGTCCAGCCCCCAGCCCGGTTCATTTACATTTACATTTACGACATTTAGCAGACACTTTTATCCAAAGCGACTTCCATTCTACTACAGGGGACAGTCTCCCTGGAGCAACTTGGGGTTA